>JXTB01000644.1:137382-163435 GCA_002914805.1 Parasponia andersonii
GTATGTATGTATGTATGTATATATATACCTGTTCCTATGACAGAGTTGGAGATGTCAATGTCCTGACTATGCGTGACATGGATTCCATCAGTATTAGGACTATGCCCTGGTGCAGTTATGGTCAGATTGGAAGCTTTAACGTTCTTGCAGTGATCAAAAGAAACTTGAATTTGTTGTGCGTCTCGTACGGTAAGATTCTTCACTACCAACTTCTCACACTTGTGAAAAGTCAAAGCCTATATATCACCAAAAAAATAAATATATATATATATATAACATATATTTTATTAATAAAATACAAAGAGGAAGCTATCAATTATGTACGAATACTTATATATAAATAGATGTCACGAGTAGGGTATACAAAGAACGTACGGTTGGAGCTTCCTTGCAAGGCTGCAAATAATCGATTGAAAGAAAATAAACACTAACTAGTCAGTTTTTTGTTTAAAAAAAAACATAAATAAATATTAATTTTGATGGGAGTACTTGGAGAAACGACATATATACATATATAGTTTTTAATAAGGACTTAATTAATTACCTGAGATTTGTTAATTTTGCATGAGTGTCTCCACCATAGATCTCCTTTGCCATTGAGGGTTCCTCCACCTTGGACTACTAGATTTTGAACACCATCAAAGAAAAGCCAGTGCCTACCATAGACATTATAGTCTGATCGATCATCAGATGCTTCAATGATTCCACGAATCTCAACCGTCAGATGATCGGATTTGCAAGGTCCCTCGAATTTGATTGGCTTAACCAAATACTTCTTGTTGGGTACCATGAGAGTTGTGGCACCCTTGGTTGAACAAGCTTTCTCCCACGCCTTCTTAAACGCCTATACACGATATATAGGAAACGCAACAATAATAATCAATAACATTCCCATCATAGTAATAAGTACGTAGGTAACCCTATAAAGTTATGATAAGAAGTAAAATATTGGTCAACAAAAAGTCAAAGAAATACCTTAGTGTCGTCGCTATTCCGACCTGCTCCATAATGATCAACCGAAACACTACTAATGGCATGGCAACATGAAGTGATCAAAAAGAGAATGAGCAAAAAGGAGATTATTGAAAAAGCTGTGATACACCTAGAATATTGCATTGTTTTGAAATTGATCATAAGGTATATGATCCAAATATTAAGAAAGAATGTCATGTTAATCCGTGCTTATGAGAGTATATATAAGTGAAAGACTATTAAACGTAGTCGGTTTAAGATTTTTGAGTATCACTCCTATTAGGACTCTGACTATTGTATTATATGGATATACATATGTAATAAATTTATATTTTCAATATATATATATATATATATACATAATATGTAATTAATAACAGTTTTGGTACGAATAGACTTGGTGATGCCTTTGACATTAATCTACGTGATCGATCAACCACAAGTCTCCAGTAATTTTTTTAATTATATAAGTTTTTTCCCCCGGAAATAATTATCCGTAGTTTTTATAGAGAATTTAAAATGACTTTTTTTTATTAATAATGTCACGACTCACGTGTTTCAAGTATGTACAACTTCTAAATTAACTAAGGTAGGAATAGGATACGGATAATAATAATCAATTAATGAATAAACAGATTAAAGCGCATATGTTCACAGTAGAACAGAGTTTATTATTAGGTGAATCGATCGGTATCTAAATTTTAATTTGTTATTGCCTATTGGTAATTAAATGCAAAACTTCCTCTCACTCGCTAAACAATGCAAGACTTCCTCTCATCACTTGCTAAACACTGCTATGTCCCCGAAGAGTTTAATTAGCTTTTAAAGAAACTAGGATGAGCACCAGTTTTGGGTTGGTCTTTTTATCTATGCAGTTTTTATTTAGAAAAAGGTTAAATATAAAACTTTTTTTTAAAAGTGCTATTTATGAAAATGCATGAGTCTTTTTTTTTTTTTTTTGGCAAGAAAATACTAGAGGTTACATGGCCTGATAAATTATCTAGTGAGTCCCACGCATTTAGGTGCCTATAACATTATTCATATTTATAGACCACATACCACTTATTAGACTTAATCAAATATTTATAACAATCATTTCCTTTGCTCTAATTAATACTATTTTTTAATTTGTTTATACTATTCATGTCACATCCTAATCAGTTTTCAAAAAAAAAAAAAAAAAAGAAAAGAAAAGAAAGTAGCTAAAAGTGAAAATTACAGCGTAGAAAAAACTATTGTCAACTCGATTATGTTTTTAAAAAATTGTCATTTGGCTTTTTAACCCTATAGCTTAGGAAAAGTAACATGCATAGAGTAAGGCTTAATCCTAATTGCCGTGTGAAGCACTTATCGCTAAAGCATGTTGTATGTCACACATCAATATGCATAGGCTTTAATTTTAATTAATGCTTAATCCACTCTCTAGTATAATATATGGGTTCTGTTATCCAATTTTATAGTTTAATAATATGATAATTCATAGTAAAATTTACATACCATAGAGAGAGAATGGAGAGTATACAGAAAATGTATTTAGCATTTTCGAGTCTAAAACTTTCTCTTACTTGTTAGCAAATGTTCCTAAAGAGTTTTAATGAATTTAGTTTGTAGGGCAATTTTGGTCATTGGCCTTTTACTTCAAAAGTTTTTCTTTCTTTAGAAAAAAAGATGCTCTTAAATTAATACTTTCTTAAAAAGAGTTACTTGTGAGAATATCAAGAGTACTTTCTCTTTCTCTTTCTTTTCAAGAAAAAAAAAAAAAAGAAGAAGCTAGAAACCGCAAGTGGTAATAACGTCAGTTTGGAATCCATAAGCAAAGTCGTGGTGATAACATCTATTAGAAAAGCAACATTTGTGCCTTCAAACATTGCTTTGTAACAATGTTCATATCTATGGACCAATCGGCTTATTACACCCAACAAATTACTTATAAAAGTACAAAATTCAATCTCTTTTCCACTCTCATTGTTTCACATTATAATAATTTTACAAAGTATAATACATGTCCAATAATAAGATGAATAGTAAAAAAGAAAGATAACTTAACACTCTTCGTTATTTTTGTAGAAACTAAATTCTGTAATTGATTTATTGGAGGGTCTATGACCATTTGTAACCCTGCATTCATAAAAAATGAGTTATTTTTCTTTTTTTGTGCTCATAAGAGTTGCCTACGTATCCTTCGTAGGAATTAAACACTGACATAGTTCTGATATGAATTCTCTGCAAAAGAAAAAATTAGTAGAGGTCGTATATAGAGAGAATAGAATAGAATATATAGAACGAAGAAGAAGATTCTTATTTATAGACCACTAAGGGGTGTTTTATAAATAATAAACTCTAGTAAATGATAAATAATTATCTTTCGGGTGAACTAGTTATAATAAGATACTTTTTAAATAATACATATATAAAAAATGTGATAATCTCATATAACAATTACCTCTTTTCTAAAATAAGGGGCACCACAAAAATATAAATACATCTAATATGGCTCATATAGACATTAAAATGAGTCGAACAAATTAGAACCTCTACTAATTTTTAAAACTATTTTTTTAGGGATAGCAATATAACTCACGGTTACGTGTATCCGTAGTTATCCGATCCGAATGGAAAGGAAAAAAACCGCTCAAGCAGGGAAAATAACCAGTACGAAGAATAATCACACTATTAATATGCTAGTTTAGTACGGAGATGATATTAGTATAATCTGCATTGTACCCATCCAATATATATATATTCACATAGAAAAATTATTATATATGTAGATAAGTATTTAATTTTGCACTTATAATCTTATATCTTTAGTAAAATAATGAATTTGGAGAGTTATATGTACTTATATATTTAAATTCTAGAGTTTGAAAATTATTAATATATTATTGTGTTTAATGTTTTGTTGATTATGAAAAAGATTTAGTATTTTAATATTAAATTTTTTAATATTTTATTATTATTAATAGGTAATGGGTAACCACGGCTTTCTCCGTTATCCATTAGTTAATACCGGTACTGTCCTTGTCTTTGCATCTAAAAGAATAGTTAATAGGATAGATATAGTATTGTGATTGATTTTTGGAGATGGAAATGGTAATTAAAAACTGTTACGATCCACCTTGTTGTCATTTCTAATTTTCTTAGTCTAATATATTCCACTTTTTCTTTTCAAATAGTGTGTTTTGTTCATCGGTTATTCCCATCCAAATCATTTGTAAAAGAAGATTTAGACGGTGAAATTGGTAGTTTACAAAGAAAGGGAAAAAAAGAAACTAAAAATTAAATTTAATTCATGTTTTTGAAAAGGTGATATTGGCTACTTAATGCACAAGGCTTTGAGTTGGCTTCTTACAAAAACTCACGCTAAAACTCCAAAAAATTTAAAAATTTCAGATGGATTGAATTTAAATCTTGAATTTATTTTTTAAAAAATATAATTTTAAAAAATTTACTTAAAAACCTCTACTTTTAGAAAATTTTTAAATAATATCAATTTTTCCTCAAATATATATACTTAAAAAATACTCGAGATAATAAGGTATTAATTAGGGTAACTAATTAAATTACTTAAGGTAACTAGTCTATTATCTCAAGTAATTTAACCGTTAACCTCAAATTACCTCATTGATTAGTAATCACATCAATTAGTAAAAGTGGTATTTTTAAAATGGATCCAAAATTTATAAAAGAAATTAAAATCCTTCCTTTTTAATTTTAAAATATAAAATCAAATTTCGTCGGCGTCTAGTCTAACCTATCCTAATTTTGCTTGTGGTGGGCTACATGTGACCCATCTAAATCAATTTCAAAAAAGAAATTTAGCTACAAAACTAACTAATGAAATTTATTTCAAAATAGGGAAAAAAAAAACTAGCTAATGAAGTATAAAATTTTTATTATTAACTTGTACCTTAAAACGTGATATTTGTTTATATAACCCAAAATTCAAAGATAAATAGGGTGAGTAGTAGTTTTGGAGGATGGTGTTAAATTCGTAGTAGTTTTTAGCAATTAAGATTGGAAGCCTTAATGTTCTTGCTGTTATTAAAGGTGACTTGCATCTGTTGTGACTCGCAGGTCTTTGACAGTCACATTTCTTACATTTACAAAAATTCAAAGCCCTAAGCAATATCCCTCACCCCAAAGTTAAAAAAAAAAATAAAAAAGATTATTCAGTAATTTTCATTTACAAGAATGGGCAAAATTATTTATCTATGTTACGGAAGTGGCTGCCTTCAAAGACTCCTGGTAGACTTACGACACTAATGCTAAGTGGAAAAGTGCATTAAAGAGTTTGTGATGTAAATGTAGCTGCTCAACCACATGTGCAAGAAGAGGAGTATTCACGTGGGCTTGGAAGGACTCAAGGCCAGCATTTACGTGATCCATTAAGCTTGTCAAGTGGGCCAATTACAAGACTTAGAGCCAAGAGATTCAAAGAGGTATTAAATAGGCTGATTCAACACATTGGTGAGATGGCTAACGCATGAAGGCCCGATATAAGCCCAAATCAGATCCAAGGGAGCCTAATCACTATGATTAAGATTCTAGAAGAGTCCAATTAAAGCTAAACACTTCTCTTCACATTTTTCTAGGTCTTTTGTATTTTTAGGAAACTTCTTTAATTCAGATTTAGTTATTTTCGGATTTAAATTGAGGAGAGGGTTGCCACATATCAAAATAACATTAGTTTATCTTAAATAAGGGACAAATTTGACTCCTATATATAGGAGAGAGCCTTGTACATTTTTGAAGGCTTAGTGATCAATAATATTGTGAGTTATTCGTGTTTTCTTCATTCTTAAGAAGATTCTTGAACTTATCAAGTTAACTCTTGTAGCGTTCAAAATAATCAGACTTATCTCATTGATTCTTGAGTGGTTATTGAAGATTCTTGGTGTGGCATCTTTAATCTTTCATAGTTTTTGATTTGTATCTTGCTAGATTACGGGTCAAGACTCAACAATCTTGCAACTTGGTGATCCTGGGATTCAAATTCCATAGTAGGTGCTGGGTTTCGTCACAATTATTGGCGGAGTTCATATAATTTGGTATCAGATCTTAGGTTTCAAGGCAAGTTTGAATTATCCTTTACTTTCTTAACTGTCCTTTGATTCTTTAATTAGGGTTACGAAAAAAAAAGATCCGGAAAAAAAAAATGTCTGGAGAAACTTCTTAATTTTTTTTTTTTTGTCAATCTTATTTCTTACTTCTTAAACTCCTTTTTGCCAAAACCCCACGCTTGAGTGTGAAAAATCATCAAAATTTAGAAGAAATTGTGTGAATTTTGGGGTATTACTGAAACCGAAGAATTCGTATTACTCATATTTCTGGCACCAGTTTCTTGAGAATTGCTTGTGAGTTTTTTTGATTTGATCTGGTTGCTCATCATATTGAATTGCTGTTGGAGTATTCTTGAATCTGATTAAGAGTGAAAAGAAAACATAACGAGTGGAAAAAGGCAAGAGTGGTGAGAACACAATAGGGTAAAAGTCATTGAGTGCCAAACACGAGACTGAGTGAATCTTTCTGAATGAAACACGAGAGGAAAGAGTGCTTGTAAGGTCCTAACCTTATTTTTGCAGATTTCAATATATCACGTAATTAAGAAGGTAACACAACCGAAAAGGTACAATAACCAACTGTTCCGAACTTATAATTACAGGCGTTGTTGGGGGAGATGAGGAGAATGATGAGAGCTGAATTAGAACCAATTCATGAGAGGATTGATAGGTTAGAAGGAGAAACAGCCGCGGGTCAGCCTCAAAATGCTCCCATTAGGCAACCATCTAGGCGGGTACAAGTTGAGGAGCAATGGGGTGATGATGAAGATGTAGAGGAATTAGGGGCAAGTTCAGGTGTGGTAACAGGAATAGAGACGCTAGGATGGGTAGGCCTAGGCGAGATAATGACTTGGGAGGCATTAAAGTGAAGATTCCATCCTTCCAAGGTAAAAACGATCCTGAAGCTTATCTAGAGTGGGAGAAGAGAATGGAGATTATCTTCGATTGCCATAACTATTCTGAGATTAAAAAGGTAAAGTTTGCTACAATCGAATTCACTGATTATACTATTGTTTGGTGGGATCAATTGTTGAAGGAAAGAAGGAGAAATCTGGAACGGCCTGTTGAGGCGTGGGACGAGATGAAAATAGTCATGAGAAGACGTTTCATTCCAAACTACTACCATCGGGAGCTGTACAACAAGTTGCAGTGACTAACCCAAGGATCCAAGAGCGTAGATGATTACTACAAGGAGATGGAGGTTGCTATGATCCGAGCAAATATAGAGGAGGATAGAGAAGCTACAATGGCTAGATTCTTACACGGTCTAAATAGAGAAATAGCGGACGTGGTAGAGATGCAACATTATGTAGAGCTGATAGATATGGCGCATCAAGCTATCAAAGTTGAGCAACAATTGAAACGAAAGAACTTTCCTAGGGGGAGACCAAGCTCAGCTTCTATAAATTCATGGAGATCAGCCCCTAAACGGGACGAATTTCCATCAGCTAAGCCTAAGTCTGAGTCTTCTAAGGACACAAAACAAGTTGCGGTGCAAAAACAAGGTAGCACCGAATCTGCCACTTCTAGAAATCGTGACATTAAGTATTTTAAATGTCAAGGTAGGGGTCATATTACTAGCCAATATCCGAATAAAAGGGTGATGGTGATCAATGCTCAAGAGGAGATTGAGACAGATGATGAATGAGAAGTTGAAGAAGATGACATGCCACCACTTAAAGATGATTATGAAGGGCAGTGTACTGTAGACGGAGAATCATTAGTAGCGAGACGAGCTCTTAGTGTGCAAGTTAAGGAAGAAAACAACAACCAGCGGGAGAACTTGTTTCATACTCGATGTTTTGTGAAGAACAAAGTTTGTAGCGTCATAATTGATGGAGGGAGTTGTACCAACATGGCGAGTACTGAATTAGTGGAGAAATTAGCATTACCTACTATAAAGCATCCACGACCGTACCGGCTTCAGTGGCTGAACAATTGTGGAGAAGTCAAGGTGACAAAATAGGTGTTGGTGGCATTTTCCATTGGCAAGTATGAAGATGAAGTGCTTTGTGATGTGGTACCTATGCATACATATCACATCTTATTGGGAAGACCATGGCAGTACGATCGGCGAGTCACACATGATGGTTTCACCAATAGGTACTCTTTTAATATTAAAAAACAGCCTATATCACTTGTGCTATTAACTCCAAAACAAGTTCTTGAAGACCAACTAAAGATGCAAAAAGCGAGTGAAAAGAGAAAAGAGAAAGAGAGAGAGGCTGAAATCGAGAGAAAAGAAAAAGAGATGGGAAAAAAATATAAGAGCAAAATCACGAGTGAGGGTAAAAGGGAAAAAGAGAGCAATGCAGCCTTATTGAGTGTAAGAGAGGAAAAATACAATTTCATTGCAAAAAAGAGTGAGATCAAGAGAACTTTAGTTTTACAACAGCCCCTTATACCCCTTATAGTACTCATGTACAAGGAGGCTCTTTTATGTACTGATGATCTCGTCGGTTCTTTGCCGAGCAATATTGTTTCTCTTTTATAGGAGTTTGAAGATATATTCCCTGAAGAGATCCCTCATGGTTTACCTGCAATTTGTGGGATTGAACATCAGATTGACTTCATACCCGGTGCATCAATTCCAAACCAACTTGCCTATAGGAGCAATCCTGAGGAGACAAAGGAACTTCAAAGGCAAGTAAGCGAATTGTTGGACAAGGGGTATGTTCGTGAAAGCATGAGTCCTTGTGCGGTTCCAGTGCTGTTAGTTCCTAAGAAGAATGGGACATGGAAGATGTGTGTTAATTGTTGAGCCATCAACAACATAACAGTAAAGTATCGTCATCCCATTCCTAGATTAGATAATATGCTAGATGAATTACATGGTTCATGTGTTTTTACAAAAATTGATCTTAAGAGTGGATATCATCAGATTAGAATAAGAGACGGTGATGAATGGAAAACTGCCTTTAAAACTAAATATGGTTTGTATGAGTGGTTAGTGATGCCTTTTGGTTTAACTAAATATTCCAAGTACTTTTATGCGTTTGATGAACCATATTTTGCATGCATTTATTGGCAGATTTATGATTGTATATTTTGATGATATTTTAGTTTATAACAAAAACTTGGAAGAATATGCAATACATTTAACATCTGTTTTAGATGTGTTAAGGAAAGAAAAGTTATTTGCTAACCTCAAGAAGTACACCTTTTGCACGGATAAGCTTGTGTTTCTTGGCTTTGTTGTTAGTGCTCAGGGAATTGAGGTGGACGAGGAAAAGGTGAAAGCAATCCAAGATTGACCAACGCCTACAACAATCAGCCAAGTGAGGAGTTTTCACGGCCTAGCAAGTTTCTATAGACAGTTTGTGCGTGATTTTAGTAGCTTGGCCACCCCTTTTACTGAAGTCATTAAGAAGAATGTGCCATTTAAGTGGGGGAAGGAACAAGAAAAGGCATTTAATCTGATCAAAGAAAAGTTAACTAATGCACCTTTACTTATTTTGCCTAACTTCACTAAAACTTTTGAAATTGAGTATGATGCTTCAGGAATAGGTATTGGAGCTATCTTGATGCAAGAAGGCCGTCCAGTTGCATACTTCAGTGAAAAATTGAGTGGGACAGCTCTAAACTATCCCACTTATGATAAGGAGATGTATGCTTTGGTGAGGGCTTTGGAAAATTGGCAGCATTATCTATGGCCGAAGGAATTTGTGATTCACACTGATCATGAATCCTTGAAGCATTTAAAGGGTCAACAAAAGCTGAATAAATGCCATGCAAAGTGGGTTGAATTCATTGAGACATTTCCTTATGTGATCAGATACAGGCAAGGTAAGGAAAATGTTGTGGCTGATGCATTATCCCGAAGGTATACCTTACTTTCTACTTTAGATACAAAATTACTTGGCTTTGAATACATTAAGGATTTATATGCACAAGATTTTGATTTTGGTAATGTGTTCAATGAATGTGAAAAAGTAGCATTTGGTAAGTTCTATAGGCATAATGGATTTTTGTTTCAGGAGAATAAACTGTGTGTATCTATGTATTTTTTGCGTGAATTACTTATCAGAAAAGCTCATGGTGGTGGTTTGATAGGTCATTTTGGTGTGGCTAAGATTTTAGGTGTCTTGCATGAACATTTCTTTTGGCCTCATATGAAACGTGATATTGAAAGAATATGTGAAAAGTGTATCACTTGTAAACAAGCTAAGTCTAGTTGAAACCCCATGGTTTGTACACCCCTCTGCCTATACCTAGTGAAACTTGGATTGATATTTCCATAGATTTTGTTTTGGGATTACCTAGAACTAAGAGGGAGAGAGATTCAATCTTTATGGTAGTAGATAAGTTTTCTAAGATGACACACTTCATTGCATGTCATAAAACCGATGATGCATCACATATAGCTGAATTGTTCTTTAAAGAATAATGATTGCATGGCATGCCTAGGACCATTGTTTCTGATAGAGGTGCTAAGTTCTTAAGTTACTTTTGGAAGACTTTGTGGGGAAAGTTAGGAACCAAGTTATTGTTTTCTACTACTTGTCATCCACAAACTGATGGTCAAACTGAAGTGGTGAATAGGACTTTGTCTTCTTTGTTACGTACTATCATTAAGAAGAACTTGAAAACATGGGAAGATTATTTACCACATGTTGAATTTGCTTACAATAGGAGTGTACATTTTGTAACTAAGTTTTTACCATTTGAAATTGTTTACGGATTTAATCCATTGTCACCTTTGGATTTAACCCTATTACCTTTGAGTGAACGTGTAAACTTAGATGGCAAAAAGAAAGCTGAATTGGTAAAACATATTCATAAAAATGCACGGCTAAACATTGAAAGAAGGACTGAGCAATATGTCCATCAAGCCAACAAGGGATGCAAAAAGGTAGTATTTGAACCAGGAGATTGGGTTTGGGTGCACTTGAGGAATGATCATTTTCCGGAGCAACGGCATTCAAAACTCCTACCTTGGGGAGATGGACCATTTCGAGTAGTGGAACACATCAATGATAATGTCTATAAGTTAGAATTACCAGGTGAGTAAAGTGTTAGTGCGAGCTTTAATGTTGCTGATTTATCTTCTTTCGATGCAGGTGATGATTTGAGGACAAATCCTTTTCAAGAGGGGGAGAATGATGCAAATGTAGCTGCTCAACCACACGTGCAAGAGGAGGAGTATTCACGTGGGCTTGGAGGGACTCAAGGGCAGTATTCAAGTGATCCATTAAGCTTGCCAAGTGGGCCAATCATAAGACTTAGAGCCAAGAGATTCAAAGAGGCATTAAATAGGCTGATTCAACATATTGGTGAGATGGCTAACGCATGGAGGTCCGATATAAGCCCAAATCAGATCCAAGGGAGCCTAATCACTATGATTAAGGTTCTAGAAGAGTCCAATTAAAGCTAAACACTTCTCTTCAAGTTTTTCTAGGTCTTTTATATTTTTAAGAAACTTCTTTAATTCAAATTTAGTTATTTTCGGATTTAAATTGAGGAGAGGGTTGCCACATGTCAAAATAACATTAGTTTATCTTAAATAAGGGACAAATGTGACTCCTATATATAGGAGAGAGCCTTGTACGCTTTTGAAGGCTTAGTGATCAATAATATTGTGAGTTATTCGTGTTTTCTTCATTTTTGAGATTGTATCTTGCTAGATTACGGGTCAAGACTCAACAATCTTACGACTTGGTGATCCTGGGGTTCGAATTCCATAGTAAGTGCTGAGTTTCGTCACAATTATTAACGGGGTTCATATCAGTTTGAAAATATTATTAATTTTGAGTGATGATAAATACTTATTACAAATAGAATAAATATTATTACCAATTAAGTGTCACATATATTAGTATTAAAATTTTAGTATAAAAATTAGTATTTCAAAATTATCTTGATATAATGCGAAGATACTATGAGATTTTGAATAGCTACTGTACAAGCTATCCGGTGTATCTTTTATTCCTATCGAGGACTACTGTACGTGGGATAAGGCAAAGACATATAATTCTAGTACGCTTATGATTCTAGCCTTGCGTTTCTCTGTCAATAAGTCTTATGGGTGGTTGTATTTTGTACTCTTGGGCGCAAGGGTAGATTATAGATAGAGTAAGAGAGCTAGAGAGAGAGAGAGAGAGAGAGAGAGAGTGTGAGATAATTTTCTTGTAAATGTGGTGCGAGCATTTTGAATTTTTCTGATAGACGAAAATTATGAGAGTGTGTAATTATTATTTTTTTAATAAAATGATTATTTACAATCTCTGTAACATATGCTATAATTTTATAGTTGAATCATATTAAACAATTCATGTTCTTAGGTGTCTGAATATTTTGTTTATTTGTTTTCCGAGTTCTAATCCTACTCTGAAAGTTAGAAAAATTTAATAATAGGTCTAAATTCGTAACAATCTAATAATGAAACATGAAATCGAAATTATGAAGTGGAACATGAGTATTGGAACATACCGTTGGTGCTCCCTTGCAAGGCTGCAAAATCAGTGGAGAAAAAATGAAGAAGAGAGAAAAATATTTTAAAAATAAATAGATAAATAATAATATAGCATATCAAATAATAGGGAATCAAAAAAAAAAAAAAAAAAAGCATATTGACTCACAAAAGTGTACCGTCATGTTTCCATTGCCATCGAGTGTACCACCACCTTCAACCACCAAATCTTGAACGCTTTCAAAGACAAGCCAATGCCTACCGTCAACACTAGACATTGTAGTCAGATTGATCATCGGATGCTTCTATAGTTCCATGAATCCCAACCATCAGATGATCGGACTTGTAAGGGCCCTTGAATTTGATTGGCTTAACCAATTACGTCTTTTTGGGTACTAAGAGTTGTTGCACCCTTGGTTGAGCAAGCTTTCTCCCAGGCTTTCTTTCTTTCTTCCTTTCTTTTTTTTTTTTTCGATACATAAGAAAAACAAACATAATAAATGATAATCGATAACATTCCCATATCTAGTAAGAAGCTAGTAAATTAGTAATTAGTATATATAAATATTGGTCAACAAAAGGTCAAAGAAATATCTCAATATCGTATGAGCTGTCTCAATTGTTAAATAATGGGTAAAATAGTTTTTTTATAACATAAATTTGGGAAAATGTGGACAGGATTAATGAAGAAATCTTGAGGTATAATTTGGCAGAATCCAAAATGATATTTTTTTTTGCACTTTACTCTTTTGCACACCCCTAAAGAAGAATACATGACATGTACGCTCCACTAATAAGATCTCATATTATAATTAGCACAATAAAGCCCGCATATTGATAAAAGAACAGTAACGCTATAAACACGTGCCCAATATCACATAATTATAACTATATATCAATGGAATCCGTATGTGACCCAATTTGTAAATTAAAATCAACCGGATAGACATATTATATACTATTGTGCATTATATAATACTTTTGTTAAAGTAGGAATAAGCATCAATCAAGTTGAGGAGTTATACTATTCATCTAATATGACGAAATAAATTTTGTAACTCAAAATTTGTCCAATGAATTAAAATTTCATTCATAACTTGTCCAAAATTTTCATCGAGTTATTCAAGTTAATCTGAAATAGCTTCTTTTATTTTTTTTCTTTCAAAAAAAAAAAAAAACAAAGAAGAAGAAAGTGCCAAAGGCCCAACAGTAGTGGAGTTTTGGGTTTCAAACTTTATTCATTTGATTTGAGTTAAAACAAGTTTTGAGTTAAAGTTTATCTTAGTTATATAAAATAATAAATTAAATACAAAATATTATCTAATTTGGTCAAGTTGAATTACATTGGACGGATTAGAATCTAACGGTCAAATATTAAAAAATGGGTATTCATATTATTAATTGGTTGGATTAGATAGATTAATGGCTTGCCGAGATTTATGCCTGTCATTACGTGAAAGAAAGTGAATTTAATATATCTCATTTTATAAAATCTCTTCCATTTTCTTGACTTCAAGTCTCTTCTGGTTAGGTTACCATACATATTTTCCGAGTAATATTCAGGGAAATAGTAATAAATCAGGGAAATGATAATAAACTAAATTTGTAAGGATGGGATCCCAATGTACGCTGAATAGGCTGACAAGACATAGTGACATTAATTCTTAAAAGCCCTGCACTACTGACAAAAGTTCAAAGAGCAGTGTACCGACGCGGTACATAGAGATTTTCACAAAAGACAAACATAACCCAACACAGAGAGAGAGCCTTTTGAAGTTTGAATCTCTAGTTTCTGAGCTTGTGTGTGATAATATTTAAAAGGGTTTGCGCCTTTTTGGCGGAGCGGTCGCTTTCACTGTCACTCACTGCGAGTTAGAGAGAGAGAGAGAGAGAGAGAGATGGAAGGTGGGAAGGGAGGAGCGGAAGCTGGGCCATCATCGGGGACTGGGAGCTCTTCAAATCACGAGGAAATGAGCGAAAAGCCAAGTGGGGTTTGTGAGCTTGGACGCGAGGAGGAAGAAGAAGAAGAAGAAGAAGACGATGGTGTTGATGAAAGTAAAGGCGATGAAAGTACTGTTTCTGGGTCTTTTGTTCCTGGGCCTCTGGTTTCTCTCAAGGACCAGATTGAGAAAGACAAGGTTTTTATTTTTCTTCCAAATCAATTTTTCCTTTCGCTTTTCTGATTTATTTTTAAGAATTTTGGACTTGGTTTATGGAAAATTATGGGAGTGGCTATGTACTGGGGTTTTTATTCATTGACTTTTCTGAAATGGGTTGTCTGGGAATTTTGTCTGATAACCTAGAAATGTTGTGTTTGGTTTGTCAGAAAATTCGAGAAAACTAAAGTGATTGAAGTGTTTGAGTTCGAGGTTTATGTTCTTTAGAAACCCGGGCAAATATGCGATTTGCTCTCCTGTTCTTGTGGTAGAAAATCTAGGCAATCATTCTTTCAAATTTCAAGTTCTAGAAGTATGTGCCAATTACTCAGTTTTGTTCTGCTTTGAAATTTTTTTTGTTTTGATTCTTCTGTATTTTCTTTTCGTGCCTTTTATTTTCCAAAATTGCGTAACTAAGAGTTGAACTTCTCCATTTGAATCATTTTGTTGTTTCATGCCTTTAGATATATAAGATTAAATTATCATCATTGTTCAGTAAGTTTAAATTTTGTTCACTTGGCATTCAAAGCAATATTTTATATTCTTTGTTTGAAGTTACTTCTTCACAAACTATGCCATGTTAATATTCAACGATATTCGGATTGCAGCGGGCTTATTTGGATATTCTAGTTTGGATGGCACTGATAAATCCGAGAATCTGTGGCTTAACCTCTGTTTGCAGGATGATTATAGCTTAAGGAGGTGGAAAGAAAAGTTGCTTGGTTCTTTGGAAAGTGATCTAAATGGTTTGTTCTAAGACTTATTATGTAGACTTATTATGTTTTCTTTCTGTCAATGTTTATCCTTTATTTCATATGTTTGTTCTGTTTTCTTATTTCTTCTTCTTAATTAGGCCAAATGGAACCTGAGGTCAAATTTCAGTCAATTGGAATCATCTCCGATGACTTCGGGGAAATTAACACTTCCTTACCTGTTAATGAAAATCAAAGTAACAATTTCCGTTTTACACTCCGAGAGGGTTCTCATTATCGACTGAAGCTCACATTCAGTGTTCTGCACAACATCGTTTCTGGCCTCATCTACTCCAACACTGTCTGGAAAGGAGGAGTTAAAGGTGTCAAGTTTGGTTTTCTTTCTTGCTGATAGATAAGCAAATTCTCTTAATAGTTTATAGTTGATCTGAATCATTTTCTAATATGATATTCTGGAAGAATGCACCATCATTTGTGAATTGTGATGTTCTAAATTCCTACCAACTACAATATGAGATAAAGCAGACCGGTTTCAATCTTGCAAAGAAATCAATCGACTTTCACCTATTAATTCTGCATTTTTCTTTATACCATTCTGTATAATTACTTGCCATAGAAAATATTGGTTATTTTACTGATTTGGGTTTCAGTCGACGAAAGCAAGGGAATGTTGGGTACTTTTGCTCCTAATCCGGAACCTTATGTGCATACATTGGAGGAAGAGACTACTCCATCAGGGGTGCTTGCAAGGGGGCTTTACTCTGCAAAGTTCAAGGTGTGCTGAAATTACTGGAAAATGAAAATAAGCATTGCTTTGTTTGCATAAATTTGATTACTCGTATCTGATTTGCATAATAAATAGTCATTTTCTTGGTTTCATTTAATGCAGTTCGAAGATGATGACAGAAGATGCCATATGGAACTCAAATACACTTTTGAGATCAAAAAGCGCTGATAGCTGAATTTTTTTCTTGAATTTCATGCCTCACCGATGATATATTCTCATTTCCTTCCTTCCCCCACCCCCTTTCTTTTGAAGAAAAATACATGAACTATATACCTTTATGCTCCTACCAATTAAGCATTGTGTTCTAGGTGTCATGCAGATGATGAACTGGGTTTACAAGGTCCTTGTGTTCTGTTATAAAAATGCAGATTGGATAGAGTTTATGTTGCTTTACCTTGATTTACATCTCTTTAAGCGATAAAGTCCTCAACTAGCGCGTATTTTCTGTTCACTCTACAATGTGGTACCCAAACTATCCAAGGGACTCTACCTTGGAGCTCGCATAGTAAAACCATGGACTACTATTCATTGTTGATATATGGCGTGTTATTATTTTGTCACTATTTTTATTTCATGATGGCTTTTAGTTCACCATAAAGTTGTTCCTTGACAAGGAAATGACTTGCCACCCATTTTCACTACCTAGGATAGCTCCAAGAAAGAGTTGTATGAATCATTGTCTATGGCAGAAGTGTCAAATTGGCCAAAAAGGAAGAAAAAGAAGTTGAAGTGTCAAATTCAAATAAACGTTAATGGAGATAGAACACTAAGAACCAAGGTTAAAGGAAAAAGATGTATTAGCTGTGTTAAAGAATAGTGGTATTGAAACATTTGATTCACCATCAGAAGCCCCCGAAAGGAGTTAATTACATCCAGCTTGATACTTGTCAAACACAAGCTCTTAAAGGAGTTGATTACATCTAGCTTGATACTTGTCAAACACCAGAAACTGAACTCTACTGTAATAGTGTAATTATGTTGGTTCAGCCTTTGGTTGTAAATTTTGGCACTTTCGACCAAAATTTAGCCAGTTGAAGAGCGTTAATTCACTTTTTTGATAAGCTTTGAGTTGGGATGACCCTTATATCTCAGAAATGTACACTAAGAAATGTACACCAGGAAATGAGGTGTTTTTATTTTTTGTACACTAGAAATAAAGTGTTGAAGCACTTATTGTTTATCACCAATTACTCGATATCTCTAATCACAAATCTATAGAATTAACAAATGTAATATCCTCAGTTCTTAATGAAAAAAATGGCAAAGTCGATGTTTTCAATTGCTGATACTGTACATCACACTAGAGCTCTGCAAGTTACAGTTTCTCGAGTCAAAAATATTGTCCCACATTCCATCTTCTGAGCGCATTCATGCAGCAACCAGGAAAAAATTAAGCCAAAGGTGATCAGTGTTTCAAAGCAAAGTAGATACCAATGAGAAAGCATCGCTCGGTAGTTGTAAGATATTTTCTGCAGGACAAAATTGAGATGCCAAGTTAAATGTCTGGCCTATGCGAAAAAAAAAGGGGTTAGAATATCAAAAATTAGCTAAGATTTAAAGACCAAAGGGATCAGTTTCGCTTCATACCAGTAACTGGGATTAATGTACTCCAAGAGATGTCGAAGAATGATGTTAGAGGAGTTCGGCAGTAACCTAAGGAATGTAGTAAAACATGTAATGTATCTCCTAGGTCCTCCTTTTGTCACAAAAAATGAGGCATGGAAATTAAGTTAGGGGGAACAGAAGAACGAGAGATTACCTTCTAATCTACAAGTAATCCAAGAGCATTTTAGCCGAAGAATTCTTCAACCTACAGCTCTGTCCTAAATGTACATCCCCAAAAAGGTATCTATATGATCAAATAAAAGAAAATGTGAAATATCCAACTTTCAAAAAAAAAAAAAAAAGAGAGAGAGAAGAAGAAGCGGCAGGAGGTTGCTTCTCTCTTTTCTAAAAAAGAACTTTCACCTATATTCACAGTATTCAGCCCATGCACAGCGAGCTTTTCCATAATCCCAATAACAGTCCTCATCCCTCAAAGGTCCACGTTTGGCTGTTGGAAATTATATACATCAGTAAACACTGCTTGAGGTAAACCTCCCACCACTTTTTTTTTTTTTAATAAATCCTGGAGGCAAAAAGAAAGTTAAAAGGATAAAAAAGAAGAAGAAAGATTTACCTTTGGTAACAAATGTTGAGGTTGCGTTTGGATGGACATCGTGCCACATCTGAAGCCACAACTCCCGCATTAGAACTGGGGATCTGACAATGTTCCTATGATTTGCTACAGCGAAATAAGGTCAGTTAATGTCCATACTTCTGCATTAAATTTATTAACTTAATTTGCATCAAATGCTTAAAACAATGAGTGAAACATTTGAGTTCTACAAAAACCAAATCCTGATGGCTGCCATCATCGGTTTCAAAAATCAGTCTCACCTTTATCAAGCTCCCATACTGCTGTCCTCTTACCCGGAATACTAACAGAATCTTCATAATATGTAACATACTTTGTCCTAGGTGACTTTGTCATGTTGGGAATAATGTCTACATCATGAATATGTTCTATATTCAATTCCATTTGTACATCAGACCCATCATGCTCTGCCTGGAATTTAGAAGAAAAAGAAATGAGAACAAAGAATAAAGAAAGAAAGAAAAAAAAGAGAAAGATATGCAAAATGTATAATCAAAAGTGTCATTGACACATAAAATATGCGTACCTGAGGTGCCCTTGTTATGTTTACTTTTGGTCCAAGCCAATTCTTGCACCAGGAAAGAGAATGATATGGTACCTGTTAATGAATGTGCTCGTTAATAGGACAATCTATCTTTTTTCAATAAAAACCTGACAGCAACAGCATCTAAAATTATATAGCTTACTGTTTCATCCCCACTTGTAGCTCCTGGATTTCCTTCCACAACATTCCCTGACCTATGTAAAAATTGGAAGTAAAATATGATTTTGAGGAGACTATGCAATTCGTATTTGCCTGTATATGGATATATAGTATACCATTTTGTTCATTGTGATTAACGACTCAGTTGGACTGAAGGATACTTACCTTGACGTCAGTGTACCTTCAATTTCATAAATCACATCTGTAATGATCCAATTATCAGGGTAAGGCTTGCCACTGGGTGCAAAATAGTACCCAACCTGTTTTATCATGGTCAAGATAAAACTGCATTACAACATCACCGAGTAGGACTAAGAGCCCTAAGTAATTAATATAATTCCCATTTCTCCTTGAGGTTGCCATGCCTATAGAACTTCAAGAAGCAATAGAAAAGGTAATAAATGTGCTGCTAAGTTATTCAAGCCAACATACAAAAATGAACCTTTTCAAGAACAGTGGTTTGGTCACATCATATAGGATTTTTTTTTTTTTTTTTTTTTTTGAGGATAATGCAATTATACCTCAGTCTTCGAATCTATTCCATAGATACAAAAGACGTTTGTTATAGGTGGCCTCTCCCAAGGAGTAAGTGGATTAAAAACTGGATCACCATGATATGACCTGAAATATGCAGCATTGATCAGAGTCCCATAGGAAAGATGACAGAAAAAAGTATCATCGATGCCTGCTAAAAGTCCCAAAATAACAGAAGAGACAAAAGCATATGGTTGTAGGATGTACTGAAAAACTGTCACTATCATTTAAGACCATTGATTTAGAGAAGTACAGCAACTACTAACAACAAAGTCTAAACGCCTTCACCTCAAACATATGCCTTTAAAAAAAATAAATAAAAAGAAAAACTCAGGCCTGATTGCAAATTCATCTCATCATTACAAAGAGGTAGTAGTAACCACTTTGAGAAATATAGGGTGATGATTAAATGACACCTAATAGGCTACAGTAATTCTTGAAGAAAATATTAACATGTGATGCAAAGACAACATAGTGAAACTAGAAAAGCCAATTTGCAATTAGCCAGTTACTTCATGTGTACGTGGTTTTAAGTTTCACTCCTTAAAGCAAAGACAAAGTATAATTTGTGTATTTCGCCTTCTGCATTAGAAAGACAAGT
This sequence comes from Parasponia andersonii, assembly GCA_002914805.1. Classification (NCBI taxonomy): domain Eukaryota; kingdom Viridiplantae; phylum Streptophyta; class Magnoliopsida; order Rosales; family Cannabaceae; genus Trema; species Trema andersonii. The sequence continues at coordinate 157,518 of JXTB01000644.1, forward strand.
GTGCAAAAAGTTTTATGTTTTTCATCCAGAAACAATACGCACTTCTGTAATTGATACAACAGCCTCTTACTGTCTGGATCATAATCCTCTATTGCTTTGAAAAAGGTCCCATCTGACATTTCCCGAGCTGAAAAAGATAACTGAGTAGGGAGTCCGCATTCCATGTTAGTAAAATTAGTCTCAGCTATTTCAGTAATTGATGGATAGGCATCAAATCCTGAAAATATAAGATGGCAACACATATGAGCTTGATAACATCTAACACCCAGAATGACAAAACCAGCATGGGTCTCAAGCTTTTACCATGGGCTGAAGGAATTTCAATATTGATTATATTTGTTGGCCACCCAGAGAAATTTGACCGAGATTCCTGCTGATCACAATGATATGTGTGATGACCTCTCCTGCTCCCCCAAGAGAAATGCTTTGAGTATACATTCTCTGCCCTACAATACTTTGAAAATGGCATCATCCATAGGGAAGAACCAAATGAATTGAACAACAGGCGAGCTGTCCCCTGATCCTCACAAGATTATATGACACGCATATGTCAGCCATCAGGAAAGGCAACCAAAACCAACAGAAAAAGGTTTTAGTCAGGATTAATGATATCAGGTTTGAAAACAAGCTAGTGAGTTTTGTTAATTCCAACTCACTACAGAAAGCATAGGTTTCAAAGTTAGTTATGTCCTAAAATTTGGGATAGATATACACTTTAGTATGTGAAGGAGAATGTCACCGTAGTCATCTAACAAAATAATACAGGAATATACTAGAGTGAAACAGAGTAAAGTAATGAAAACAACAGGATAAGTCGGGCAAACTAACTTTCTGTAAGGAAAAGCTTTTGAGTGACATTTTAGCTACAGTTTCACACAAAGCACAAATTAAAAGGTAAACTCAACTATAGAACAGTCAATTAATTTTACTCTTGGCCCTAAGTTGGTGTACCTCAAATAAAGCATACGAGATTAATTTACATTTTCTACTAGCACAAGGCAGAGTTCAAAAACTTAAAGGATAAAAATCAAGCTAAAAGAGACTTAGTGGCTCTTGGTTTTAATAGGAAAATTGTCAAAAACTTCAAAGATTATCACGTTTTAAAATGGATAAATAAGAAATGAATGCTATGCAGTACCCAAAAACGGAAGACCTCAATAATGGTTGTGAGAGGAATAACCTCAGAAATAGGAAGACCAAATGTTAATCCAGAAAGTGCTGCTTTCACTGTCTCGGTTGCACCAAGAAGAGGAGCTCCTGCAATCAGTTCAGCGTTATAAAACCAATTAATTAGTAACATGAGTAACCACCCCAGAAGTTTAATATTTGATGTGAGTGCTTACTTTTTGAAGTAGATAATCAAAACAAACAGTCAAAGGAAAAGTACAAAAAAAAAAAGAAGAAGAGGTTATAGTACAGGGAATACCAACAGCAAAATAGGCATGAATATGTTCGTCCAGCCACTGGTTGTAATGTTTGGGTGCAATTTCCAGCTTTAACCATTCCAAGAAGTACTGGAAAACATTGTTACCCAATGAATGAGCAAACACTAAAGAGGGTCCTCCACGAAGTTTTAATGCAGTTTCAAATGTCAACCTGCAAAGAAACAAGAGCATTTGGAAAGTCTAAGCATCGCTGATCAAATATTGAGACCAGTGTCAAAACTAGGAACGACATCATAAACTTGTGTTGTATATACACACTTTAGCTTGTGAAAGTAAAGGTCTCGCTCCTCAAGCATCGATGGTGACAATCTCCAGTCATAGGGAACAGCAATGATTGCATTAGCCTCAATACCAAACTCAATACACCACTTAATCCATTCCTTCCATACGGAAGAAAGAGGGCCTGCAAACCAAAAGGAGGAGTGATACTTCAATCTTGTATGACGCAAATCGTTTACAATTCTTTCCCATTTTACACGAAATAACACCCAAAACACACCTGTTATATAGCCAGGATCAAGTTCTGTGATTGCTGAAAGACCACTATCAGGCCGGGACTTGCACTGGGGGTGATCAGTTTGGTTGTACGGGTCCAACATCATGCACTTAAGCCAGCAATTGACCGCAGAAAGAAGCTTCAAGACAAAGGGCATTTCAAATTTAGCTCCTTCTCTTTAACCCAGCATTCATAATTTTCATTCATTCATTTTTTTTTTTTTTATGATTTTCCTTTTGAACCAAGAAAAATATAAAAAATACAATAAAAATGAAAACCAAAAAATAGTGGCAGTTTCAGCAAGATTCTCGTTCTGACAACACGAACACTTTTTCAGGTACCACCATAGCCATGTTCTTGGGACCAATACTCAGTACAATATACAAAATTGTAGAAATGTATCCATACAAACATAATAAAGATTCAAGATTGATGGCAAAGGAAAGAAATGGCGTTACCTTGGTGGTGTCAAGCCAGACCAAATCGAGGGGGTTGAAATCGAGAGGGGAGTAGGGGCAGTCGAGGATGGACCAGGCGCGGAGCTGGGTGGAGGCGAAGCCGGGGATGATGATCCCCGACAGCTTGGAGTAGTCGCCGGTGAAGTCTCCTCCGGCGCCGTCGGAGGAGCAGAGGAGGAGGACGGCGGCGGAGGCGAAGAGGAAGAGACGCGTAGGCTCGCGCATTGGAGAAGTGGAAGAGGGTCTCTCTCAGTTGGAGAGAGAAAGAAGAAGAAGAAGAAGAAGAAGAAGAAGAAGAAGAGGGATTGGATTGTATTCGTTATGTTAATGAATATGAGCGAGCATAGCATGAGGTTGGAACTTTTGGTGCTTTCTGCGTGTGCCAGTCTTAGTCTCCACAGTTCTGGCTGCCTCCTGCTTTTGCTTACACACACGCACTTTGAAAAGTAAAAAATTAAAATTTAGAAAAAAAAAAAGGAAAAAGGGGATTTAATGTTTCCAACTTTCTATCATTCTTTTCTTTTTTTTTTTTATATTCTGGAAAATATTGACTTTGTCCCCTACGGGATAATTTTTTTCGGAATTGCCTTCTAGAGACACGTGAGAATAGATAATCTACAACTTTTCGCTTCTAATCTGTGTTTAAGAAAATTATTTCTCGCTATTTAATTGGCAAAGAGAGTAATTGTGTTCGAATTTCATGAGTGTAATTATATAAATTTGTTATGTGAAGATTCAAGATTAATCAAAGTAAAAATAATAAGTAAAAAGAATACGAGACTAGTATAAAGGTAAAGGAAGAATGCAAGGAATGGTAAATAATGACAAATAAGTATCTTGTTTTTTTTTTTACTTTTCTATAAAAAAAAAATCTTGATTTTTCAATTTTGCAAAATAATACCGTGCTATTTCATTTTTGCAAATTTACACCTTTAACGAGATAAAAGACATAAATACCTTTTTTTAAGTAATTAGAAATATTTAAACGCTAATTATGTCATAATAAAATGTTTCGTAAAAATTTCTTACACCTTTCATTGAAAGATTAGAGAGAAAAAGAGCTAAAAGAAATACAAAAAGGAGATGTTGTTTTGCAATAATCGAAAGAGTTGAAACAAATATCTTATACCTAAATCGAAAATATAATTTGTGACATCCCAATAATCAAATTTTCAAAGTACTTAACCACATATTTTCTTTTCATATGATTTTTTTTTTTAAGAATTTTATATTCAAGTTTAAGGGTTTTGAAGAGACGAAGTGGGTTGGCTCAAGTGGTAAGAGCACCCACTACTTAGGATTTTTGTTATAGGTTCAAGTCATACCAGAGGTAGACGTGAAAACCTATTATTCCTAATCGGATAAGGTGGAGATTATCTAGTAATAAGTATTTTCGTGGAGGTCATTAATTAAGTTACATTAAAAAAAAACATTTTGAAGATTTAAGAAAAATATAAATATAACTCTTATTAGGGTCGCAAGTAGCAAATCTTGCTAATTTGCACCCAGAGGCAATAGGCCCCGAAGCCACCAATATTAGTTTGCATGAGAACAATCGCGATGGGCCATAGGCTTTAGCTACGACTAAGTTCGGAATAGCTAGTGCTAGAGAAAGAGAGCAGAGGATTATGTGATCGTGGGATGTTTAGCGGACTTAAGTTGAAACAAGAAAAACATATACATCAATCCATCGTATGACTCTAAAAAGAATAATATATAACTGAAAACTTAGACGAGTTTGACTGATAAAATATATGAAAAAAGGTCAAAATTACAAACCTCCACCAAGCATTAGTTTTTATATAAACCAATTTAAATGAAGTTATAGATGCTCAAAATTCCAACTACAATGATACCGATCTAGTTTCCATTTTCCTCGATTCAATGCCACTTTCTATTTCGTATAAAAAGAGCAATAAATTAATGACATTGGTTTTAGTCTAACTTCACCAGCCACCACCATTGTCGTACTCACCTTTTTTTTTTTTCTTCTTATGATCATAATAAAATCGACCTTCTAACTCGATTTCACATGAGGTTGTGGTATCCACGATGGAGGGAAAAAGTAGTGGAAAGACTCCATATTTGAAGATTTTCTTCTAACTCAGTGACTCTAATGGAGCGTCCATTCATTTCCCTCACCAAACAACATCGTATAATACTTTTACATTTTGTTTTTTATTTTTACAACTTTTAAATTAAAAGCAAAATAAAGTAGTTATAAAACATTTTAGAAATTATAATAATATTTGATATTTTTTATTAATTCAGTAAGGGATAATATCATCTTTTATTATTTAAATAGTAAATTGGTAATTACAGATATAAATTTGGAGATATTTGAAATGTCAAGCTATTATTTTGTAGAACTAAAAATTCAGTTTTTTTTTAAGAAAAGTCAAAAGATAAGATATTTTTTTGTCATTATACCTAATCGAAAATAAAAAGAATTCGATATTACTTTTGGCCTCTACTTATATATTCAGTCTCTCCTAAAATTAAAAAATAAAATTATAATGTGGCTAACACAATGGATAGAATGGAGTGGGATGGGATGAGATCTAGGTATTAGGTCAAGAATTCGACTTCGAGAGTACTTGAGTTATAAGGTCAATATATTTTAAATAATTTGTATTATGAGAACAAAATTAGATTTGAAAAATAACTTTTATTTTGTTTGTTAAATTTTATTTAAATTGGAGGTTACACAATAATTTTTAAAATTTACCGACCAAAAGCAAGAATTTACCAAATGCCCATCACTCTTGATTTTTTCACTAATATCTTTTAACAGATAAAAGCAACAACCATAGCAGATTGAAAAAAAAAAATTAGCAGCCATAATAAATTCCAAACGGACCGTAGTCTAAATTTGGTTTCCACAATTTTGAATATAAATTTCAACTTATGTTTTTTTTTTGTCATAATTTTGGACTATGGAGTTTCAAACACCCCGTTAAAAGAAATTTGGCAATAGCCGCAGTACTACAACCTTAGAAAGTGAAATTAAATAATTAACAAAATGACTTTTTTTAAAAAAAAAATGGTCGCTCATGTAAAAGTTAAATGCTTAGTTTCGTAAGGGGAAAAAAAAAAAAGAAATTAATTTTGGTCGTGGTAAAAGTTAACTTTGCAAATAATATTGTTTAAGTCATTTTACAGATAAGTATAAGTATTTATCTTAAAGTCATTTGCAGTAGCCTTCTCATATTGAGGGCCAAAAATAAAAAATTCAATGGTCAAAACTGCAACAAATTTCTTCTTTTTTTTTTCCTTTTAAAATTAAAATTGCGACAAGTTCAAGAGCCATAGGTGGTTATGTAAATTGTGCCCAAGAACATGCTTCGGAGATTAAAATTAGAAAAAACGTTTTAAAACGATCTTGTATTTTACTTTATTTTTTAAATGAAACTTCCGTTTTTAAAAAAATATGAGAAATTTTCTTTGAATCTGATATTTTATTACAAAAATACTTACGATTTGACTACTTTTAAAATCTATCATTCTCACGTAAATTAA
>JXTB01000644.1:182364-203447 GCA_002914805.1 Parasponia andersonii
AGCATTGCTATCCATCTCGTCCCACCTTTTATCATCAGTAATCTCAGCAGGCCTTTCCCCAATTGCTGCTAGGCAATTATCTTTTCTCAAGATTGTCTTTATCTTCATTTTCCACAAAGAGAAATTGTTCCCATTAAACTTCTTAATATTGAATTTTGCTGCCATTTTTGTTCACCACGATTTATTCAGTTATCACCGTTTTACTATATGTGAACAGTACCATATATGTGAATAGTATCATATACGTGAACATTACCGTATGCGTGAATAGTACCTTATACGTGAACAGTACTCCAACTAATGGCTCTGATACCACTGTTAGGAGATCGACTTTGCGGAAGTGATAATACAGCTAAAATACGAGTTGAGAAAATGTAGGTAAAATGAAATAAATAAGGCACACAAAATAATTAACGTGGTTCACCCAACTTAGGTTACGTTCACGGACAATGCTGTGAAGAATTTTACTATGAAGAAGAGATTACAACTCACTTCTCTCTAAATACAAGGAGAGAACAAATGAATCTCTCTCTCTCTTGAAATAGAAGAAAACACACTCTCTAAATAATTTAGGAGAAAACGAGTAAGATACTAAGAGGAATTCCTAGGTTTGAATTTTCTCTTAGAAAATAAGAGGATTTAGAATGGGATGCAAAACAAGTGATGAAGCTCTCCGTATTTATAGAAGTTAAAAGGTGGTGTGAACACCATCTTTTATTATTACTATTGCGGCTGCCCTTTTTACTATTCCTATTACGGCTGCCTTTTTTACTATACCTATTGCGGGAGGCTGTCTTTTTACTGTTTATATTGCGGCTGGTTAGTGAGCTGCAATTATTGATTTGTTCAATAATTTATACCTTTGTACGTATGGATTTTGGGAAAAAATTGAGAGCTTAAAATGCATTTTTTTTCAAATTCATATTTGGAGCTTCAGATGACTGGGATATATAGAATCTGGACAAAACCGGCACTAATTTTCTTCATCATGTAACTCCCTCGCTTGAAAAAAATAAAATAAAATAATAATAATAATGACCATGGGTACGTGATTGGTGCACGCTAGTTTTGACTACGCTGGCAATGATTACATGATGAAGAGAGCCTTCGAAAGAATTGCCAGCTTCCATTCCCACATCGGCTGTCGAGAAGAAGGTCCATTATTTTTCGTTATGATTATCTATTTTTCCATTTCATCTTTAAAATATTTTTAGTTCAATATATGATGAACTGTGCTGTATTGGTTTTTTTTTTTTTTTTACTCATTTCAATCAATTTTGCTAGAGTTAGTCGATTACGTATGGATTTCACTATTTTATTATTTTTTTAAATAATCGTTTCATTTGTTTACTTGCTTTCATAGATTTGGGGTCTATTATTTGATTATACTAGCATTCGCTTTTTCAGATTACTAGGTTTCGTGTATATTAGTTATTGCCCATTTTATATTCGGAGCTGATTGACTTGGTTTTGCTATGTTATCCTTTAGGATTTTTGAAGACGGGCTTAATTAACTTAGTTAATGTTACTTTCGCCCACTCTGGATTGGTGTCAACTCAGTTTTAATCACTTTAAATATTTTAGCGTTGAAGTTTTTTGGCCTGAGACCTAGTTTGACTTATTGGGATGTATAGACTTAATCTTTTCTTCAGTTCTAACGTTATGCAGGTACTTTGATTATGCTTGGAAGATTTCAATACTTACATATTTTTGGGTATTTGTCCCTGTTTCTTTTTTCCCATCCACATTTTTGTTTCATTTATAAATGACAACATAACTATACAAGACAACATTATATAGGAGGTCGATTAAAAATATTGGTCTAATCTCTTAGATACTTATGTCAATTTAATTTTTCGAATGTGGCTAGAATATCTACCATCTATGGTTGTGGGTGTTTGGTCTGATGATAGTTGTCTGCAGCTTCAGGCAGCTCCTCAATTCAGGAACCTTCTTTCAATTATTCATTCTACCAATCAAAGAAGTTCAACACTCTGGAGTTGTTCCTCATTTTGTTGAATTTTTGATGAAGGATGATTTCCATAGCTACCACTTTCTTATATTTTTAAACTGAATTGTCCTTAATCTGGTAACACCAAATGTTTTAATTGATTGTAATTGCAGCTTGACCTCTCATAAATATTGCTTCTGGGACTTTTGAGAAAACAATGGTTGTAATTGATCATAGAGATGTCCCTATATTTGTGAAACTTCTTGGCTCTCCAAGTGACGAAGTTCATGAGCAGGTTTGGAATTTGAAGTATATAATATCATTGCCATGTTTCCTTTTGTTGTAACTTTATATTTGAATATTGTTTTTACATTGTACCTCATGCATGTGGAATGGGATATCTTAGTTCTCATTTCCTAAACCTTGGTTATGACTAAATTATTCTGAGAAGAAATGATGAGGAAAAGAATAAAGAGGCTGGTGTTTCTTATTAGACTATGATTGTACTATTAAGTTGATAAAGTTTATCCAAATTATATTATAGATTGATAGCTTCTCGTTTTTTGTAATTTGTATACTGTTTGGTCCTTGGGATATGTCACTGGTGATTCTTCTAGATATTGTGATCATGTATAAAGGTATATGCCTTTTGGATGTTTTTGACCGTATTGAATCTCAGATTTTTATTAGGTTTTTATTTGAGAGATTAATATGAACAGATGCTACATTATATCTTGTTTTTTTTCTCTATTATCATTCTTCAGATTTGTATATTTAATCCTCAAATATTTATGATCATTTGGAAGTAAATATATTCGGTGCTTATTTTTAGAAGATTGACTTTTTGTGTTTTCTTATACACGAAAGTAAGGATTTTGAACTGTAATATAGTTTCACGTTCCTTTCTTTTCGTTTAACAACAAATGAAGTTAGAGAATATATTTTTGAGATTTCTACTCTTTGTCATACGAGTGAATTTACAACGTCTTTACTGATTCTCGCTCTTTTAGGAACATCATAACTAATTCCTATTGGGTTAGTATGATTATAAATGTGTTGACCCTTAAAGAACATTTTCTTGTTTTTGTATGTGCACAATTGTTGCTTTTGGTTTAAGCTATAAACTACAAATTACAGCTATGAATAACTTTGATATCAAAAACTTTTTTTCTTATTTTTTGTTTTATTAATCCTTCCTGGTTATTTTCAATTTTGAAATTACATTCCAAAAGGCATGTAATTGCATACCAGATTTATTTACCCTTAATATGGCACGAAGCACATAGATAAGAGACTGAATCAAAGGCATAGTCACATTGAGATTTTTTCTAAACAAATGTTAGAGTAGGTGATTTGGGACTTCCCAAAATGTTGACTTCAAACGATCTATCTGTCTTTCAACAATTTATTTTTCAAGTTTGTTCTCGCTCAAAAGTTCGATGGGTTCACAAATCTCAATGTTTCTTTTTCACTGACATTTATAATTTTGCTCTTGATTGTGTGACACCAGCTATATATTTGTCTTTAATTTCTTGCAGATAGAGCTTACGGTGGTCTGTAATGAGCTCAATTCTTCAGCAATGTTATATTATCTGTTATATTATCTGAAATTGTTTAATACAAGTTACGAGAAGATTAAACCTTGCATATTATTTTAGTGATTCATGACTATCACATTTAGTTGATCAAAGGAAAAATGACCCGCTCATTTTGTAATCTTTTGCCTTATTAGATGTGTACACATGATTAATAGTAGATTTAGCTATATATATATATATGTGTGTGTGTTTTTAGATTGGATATTGATTTATATTCGAAAAGCGTATCTTTCTTCTTTAGCAATTCTTTTGTTGATGTTTTACTGTGCAACATTTCGTAATTAATACTTGTTCTATGAATTAGTACCCCTATTTTTGTCTAGAAGAGTGAATTTCTTATCATCTTTTCGTTTGGTTGTTCAATACAGTAGATTTCTTTAGAACCATTTACTTCGGTACATGCAATTACTTGATACTTCTTCGGAACTATAAAACAACAAACTTATTCTAAGAATATTTATGTAAAGTTTCTAATACTACTTCAGCTAATTTATCACTGTCAGCCTGCCAATCATTTGAATGCTACAACAATAGAACTTGTACCAAAGGCTGCTATTATTTCTTCGAAAATCAAATGCGCATACGTATCTTCGAGTATAAGTTACTTCTTGTTATGTTGCAACCTTATTATTATTAATTCCATTATCAGTTCCCAAAAATATTTGTATGCTTTTATTGTATTTTCACTTCTCATTTTGTTTATCATCTAATTCTTATAATTAATTATCATGGTTCTCACTTTTTTTTCCGTCATTTTCATTCTTACAATTGCACACATTCCTTATTCATTTAGTTTTTATAGGCTTTATATATGGTTGGAATTACTTTTGAAGACAATACGACTTTCAATAAAGCAACTTTAATTTTGGTATTAACCCAGTGAAACTTTTGGTATTCTATTTTCCCCTTGTATACAAGAAGATCAAAGATTTAGATACGTACGATGCTTGTCAAATTTCTACATATACAAATTTTTAGAGCAATGTTTTAAGGTATCTGTGGTCTTTAGCACCACAATGACATGTCTGTTTATTAATGAACGATTTAATTAATAATTAAGTTTCACTTAAATTCCATCTGAATTATAATTATGATTAACCGATGACAGATTGATACATCATTGTGGTGCTGAGTACCATTAGTGCCCTATAACATTATTTTTTTTCAATTGTTTTTATAAAAGTTGTAATATTTGCTTTCTTAAGAGAAATTGAATAAAAGGCTCTTGCATTGGCTTATATTGTGTACTAGAACATTTAATTTCTACATTGACTTCATGCTATCAAAATTTGTGCTTAATAAGAATTTTGAATATATCTATCTCAAATTAATTTCAAGGTTCAAGAGTTTGCAAATTAAAACCTTTGCAAACCGTGAGATGTAGAAAATTGGAGCTTTCACCATGGATAAGAAGCCTTACAACTTGTTAAAAATGTTAAAGTAAACCAGGCTATATGTTAACAATTCTTGTTTGATAGGATTAATATTTTGTAATAATTGGCATGAAAACTTGGTATATTTACTTAATAAACCAAGAATTAAATATTAAAACTTGGTATATTTACTTAATAAACCAAGAATTAAATATTAAAACCATCAAAATTTAGACTTCTCTAAGATCCACAATAATACTCCACACGTGCGAAGCACGGCCAGTGACTAGTATTTCAAATATAAGTTTAGGTTTTTGGCGGGAGTTTCTTTTTTCTGGCACGAATACTGTGGCGGGAGTAGGGAGTTTCGTAAACGGAAGAAAAGCGCGCGCATTCGAAACGGAAACGCCATCATTTGCCACTACCCAAAAAAAAGGAAAAAAAAAAGGGAAACACACCAAAACCCGTCACGTGTCTTCATTTACTTTTTTAGGAAAGAATCTTGGCCGTACACGTGTAGACCATACTGTCTGAAATGACCACCCATTAAATTTCCCCCAAATCACACACTTCCTCTCCCACCGAATAATATTAACACTGCTATTCTTAGGACCAAAAGAAATTTAAAAAAAAAAAAAAAAATCTGATGTTTGTAAGAAAGGTTAACTGGTAATGGCGGATTCTTCTTCCCAGTTCGAGAGCAGGAGGAGGAGTAGTACTAGTAGTAGGTTGCTCAATCCATGGGTTCTCAATTTTCAAAAGCTGGGTCTCGAGCTCAAATGCCCTCTCTGGTTCGTATCATTTATTTATTTTTATTTTTTGTTTATGACTTCATATATGGATGCTTGTTTTTTGAGTTTCTGGTGTTTGTTCATGGTGGTTTTTTTTTTTGATGTTTTGCAGCTTGAACTTGCTTAATCGACCGATGTTACTCCCTTGCAACCACGTTTTCTGCAAGTACGGTTTAATTTAATTTTTTTTGGCTTTTTATGGTATAGAATGATTTATTTTGTAATATTAATTGGTTTTTGGTGATTTATTGTAGGTCTTGTATACCCGGATCGACTCAGTTTGGTGCAGATTGCCCTGTCTGTAAAGCCCATTTTGTTGATCAAGGTATGTATGTATTTTTAAATGAACCTGCCTCTCTCTCTCTCTCTCTCTCTTTCCTGATTCTTTTTAACAATGTTGGGATGTGTTTAGTTTTCCATGTTTGGGCAGAAAATGGTTCTCACCTACGCAGTCATAGGAGATGTCTACTTTTATTGTATGAATTTTTGGGTTCGAACTCTTATTGGGGTTATTGGCGATTTGCTTGTCTTGGTTAAAAAGAAGAAGAAACTTTCCACCCATTTTTCTACTCCGAAATGGGGTTTTTTTTTTTTCGTGGGTTTATCATTTAGTCCTCAAGCAACTTAAGTTAGAAGAGAAATATTTTTTTGGAGCTGATTTTCTCTGTTGCTTGATGGTTTTGTGTGCTATTAGATCTGTGGCATTTGCCATTCATGGAAAACATGGCGACGATCTATAGATGCTTGGAAGCGACGTTCTCTGCCAATTTGTTTCAGCCTGTTAATTCTGGTTAGACTCTTCTTTAAAAAATTTAATACTGATGATTTTTGAGCCTTCTGTTGTAGGCTAATTTGTATGCAATGTATATGTACTACAGATGGTGGGAGGGTTTTATTGCAAAGCCCTGCTTCAACTAATATCATGTTTGATTGTAAAATGTATAAAGATTTGCCTGAAAATGGTCAAGAGGATAATTCACACAGTGGACAGTCCATTAACGAGTATGTTGGCGTTGACAACAATGGCAAAGTCCAAAACTGCAGCACCCCGGTAAATGTTAAAAGCTGCGAATGTAAGATGAATGAGAGAGGGACTGAATTACGTGATGCTGTGAATCCCAACTCATCATCATTACTAAGGTCTCAGGTTACAACTGTGGATATAGATACGAATGCAGTGCTACAATCAGCACTAGACAGCCCTCCTTTTAGTAATGCCAAGGGTTCAGATAATGATAGCTATTATCATTGTAGTGATCATGTAAGAGTTCAACAATTCTTTGCTCATAATGATGTATTTTCAATATCTTTCAACTATCAAAATTGCCGTAAACATCAGTTTGCTATCAGTATCATTTAGGTTGATGCATCATTGGCATTCTAGGTGGTTTTGTTGCAAGTTTTACAGACACACACACACACACACACACACACACACTAACTTTCAGTGACTTTCTATGTCTAATTCTGGCATGATTTTGATTTATCTTTGAATCTGTCCCTTCTGTGGCCTCCACTCTATAAGTGAAGTTGCTTTATATTCTTATTAAGGTTAAATGATTATGAAACAGGCAAAATCCTACGTTCAGTAGTTTAAACAATGTTGATTGAAATTACAATTGTCAGTTGAAGTATTTTAATTGGCATTGCATTTTGCTATTTCAGAGCTCAGAGAATTCTTTGGTTAAAAAACCAACCAGGGAAAATGATAGTTCTGCATTAGGAAAGCTCAGGAATTACACTTCTTCCTTTGAAACTGACAATAATGTCAGGGAACTTAAGAGACAGAAGCAATTGAACTATGAGCTAGTACCGTTGGGAATGGGCAGTGCTAATCACATCCAACCAGTTTCTCATTCAAAGCTGGAAGTTCAAACAAAATCACAAGCTAGTCTGTGGCAATCTAAAATTTTGCACAACTTATCTGAAGATAAAACCATTTGTGCATTTTGCCATTCCTCTAAAATCTCAGAGGTAAATTTTTACTCAGTTAGGGATTAATTTAATTGTTTATTCCTTTGGTGTTAATTTATATAGCTGCTAATATTTCAACCTGTACTAGAGTCGAATTACCTAAGGTGCTCATCTCAAATTTTTTACCTGTGTAAAATGAATCTGCCAGCATACAGGGCCAATGTTACATTATTCTAGTGGGAAGTTGGTAGTAGGTCATGAGGCAACGCTTTCAAATGTCATACATGTTCACAAAGTATGCATTGACTGGTAAGTCACTTTTGTAATTCTAGTATCTCAGAGAATGGTGATACACTTTTACCGTTTATTGTTAATTTAGAAAGTTGAAGTGACAGTTGTTATAGTTTGCTTTAATAGATTCCATGTGCTTAGATGCTTTATGAAATTTTGAGGCTAGTTATTTATGATTGAATTTATATAGTATGGTGGTTTAGTAAAGATTTTTTGACAATGGACAATTATATTATACAATTTGGAAATGCAGGGCTCCACAAGTTTACTACATTGACGATATGGTTAAGAATTTGAAGCAAGAAGTGGCAAGGGGTGCAAAGCTCAAGTGCTCCGCTTGTGGGCTAAAGGGGGCAGCTTTGGGATGCTACGTGAGATCCTGTCGCAGAAGTTATCACGTTCCTTGTGCAATGGGAATATCAAAATGTCGCTGGAACTACGTATGCAAACTGTTGTTTTGTTTCTAGTATATAATTCATTAATCATGCCCTGATTCAGTGCCGGGCATTAAGTTCCAAACTTGGATAATGGTTCCCATTTTGATTTCTTGCAGGACGACTTTCTAATGCTCTGTCCAGCTCACTATTCGGTTAGATTCCCTAATGAGAAGTCAAAGTCTGGGAAAACTCGCATTAAAGATCATCCCATGCCTACTATAGTGTAAAGTTCCATTCTTGTATACCTTTTGATGCTCGAATCTTTAATTTAAGTAGAATTCTATGCTTTAGAATAGATGGTAAGGTCCATTCTAGTGGTTATGATAATACATTAGAAAATATACTTGCTTCCTCAACTTATCAGAATTCTAATTGGAGAAGCATCATATGTTACAATCATCAAGCCTTATTCCTGCCTATGTTTCATTAATTTTCTGACATTCTCTTTCCAGGGGCTGTCAGCTAACAAATATGGTTGCTTCACCTGGGAGGGATAAAGATAAAGGGAAAAAATGGGTTTTCTGTGGATCTGCTTTGTCTTCTGAAGAGAAGGTTAACTCATCCCTTTTTCGTTATTGTATCTATTTATTGAAATATTAGTGAGCAAAAAGATTGAGTTGTCTGATATTATTATATTGAATTTCATGAGTGCTTATATTTAGTGGTGAAAAACATGTGTAAAGGCCAACTTGTTATCTAGTATATTGAAGTTCTGCTTTATGATTTCTGGAAATATTCATTTTTGAAGAAGTTGTTTGTGATTTTGGAAATGTTCATTTTTGAAGTTGTTTGTGATTTTACTATTGTTGTGCCTGCTATGTTCAACTTTCAGCACCATTTCTGCTGCATGAAGATTTGCTAACCTGTTCTGCCATACATAGAAGTAAATAGTTAATGTTTTTTTTTTTTTTCTTTTCTTCTTTTGGTACACCTATTAATACAGATTCTTTTGGTCAAGTTTGGGATGATGAATGGAGCCACTGTATCTAAGTTCTGGAACCAAAAAGTAACACATTTGATTGCAGCCACAGATGAGAAGGGTGCTTGTACCCGGACGCTGAAAGTTCTTATGGCAATTTTGAATGGAACATGGATTGTTAAAGTTGATTGTATGTTATTACCTTAGTCTTTTTCTATCTATTAATTGCCTTCTCTACATTGCTCTTTTTCTTTTGTTTGTTGATGACACCGAACTATTTTGGTTTGCCTAATCTCTTCCTGATTTTCTTTTACTATTTGTTCTGATTAACTGAAATTAGTCTAAATAAACATCTATTTAACATATATAAACTTGTTTAATGTTTAATGACCATGACACATCCAGGGATAAAAGCATGCATGGAAGCAAAATGTCATGTAGATGAAGAGCCTTATGAAGTTAAACTTGACAACTATGGGTGCTGTGATGGTCCACAGACTGCCAGGCTTAGTGCATCGAGTAATGTAAGTTACTCTTAGAAGAATGGTAAATGCATTAATATAATGTCATTGTGCTTTTTAGTTTATCAGGCCATAACCTTTATGAGAACTTTTATTTCTAATGAGATCATTCAACTACAAAATGGCTCATCAAAAAATGTACTTGTTATGGAAATAGCTCTTGAGTTTAGAGGTTCTTTGCTTTTAGCCTGGTTTTTGTCTTTTTGATGCATGACGTCGAAGTTAGTGTGGACAAGCTGAATGGCTTAAATAGGATTTATTTATATGATGGATTAATGGTTGAGGGTGTTCCTTGCTGGGAGTTTGAAAGTGTTCTTCACCACTTACTGTTATATGCTCAAGGACCTTAAGTTTTGGTTTCGTTTTTATCATTTCCTTTGTAGGCACCAAAGCTCTTTAGTGGCTTGTATTTCTATTTCGTGGGTGATTTTCTGCCCTCTTACATGGAAGATCTCCAAGAATTGGTCATAGCTGCTGGAGGAACTGTATTGAAAAGCAGGGAAGAACTGGTGGCACAAAGTTGTGGTGACCAACAAGCGGTTCCAACTCCAAGGGCATTGGTTGTTTACAATATTGATCCGCTGGAAGGATGCAAACTTGGGGAAGAAGTTTCGATCCTATGGCAACGGTTAAATGAGGCAGAAGATCTAGCTTCTGAAACTGGATCTAAAGTAATTGGTCATACATGGCTTTTGGACTCCATTGCAGGATACAAGTTGCAGTCTGTTGTCAGCTAACAAAGGATACATACGAGGTGCACTTTATTCTGAGCTAACAAAGGATTTGGAACACACTGAACTGTTTTGCTAGTATTTAGACTACTGGCTAAAAGGAAGGTCATATTAGGTTAGGACCCCAATCTATACACGCTTGGTTTAGTCTCTATAGTCTGTTATTAATTCTTTTGCTACTCTCTGACCTGTTTTGATATGTAAATTAGCTCTATGTTTGGAAAAATCACTCCTTTGGGGGAAGAGGTGGTATGCTTGTAATATAATGGCGCCTAATGCGGCCTTTTGATTAAGCAACCTGTTGCTGAATTATCTATTATGTCCCTAGTCCCGTCTTCACCCCCCTCTTATGTTTTAAATGACAACATGGTTTCCATGAACGTCAACAAAATAGAACTAAACATGAGCAACAAAGGAGAATTTCAGTCAACATTTCTATGTTAGCACACGACGATTATGATGAGCAAGCAAGCAACTAGCTACCTCTTTCTCTGGCAAATATTAAAGTACTATTCCAATGTATATATTCTTTTTTTCCCAGCACATAAATGTGTACACAGAGATTTATACATAACGTGTTACAAAATTTATTGCAGGGAGCAACAGGTGTCGAGGTTCATAGCCAACAAATTATTGCTGGGAATTACATTACGAAGATGAACAAAAGCGCATTGTAATGTATTCGAATCTGACAGGCAAGACCAACACACCACAAGTGTTTTTTTTTTTTTTCAAAGTTAAATAATAATGTACTATTATCAGCTAATAAGTCCAATATGCGACGCTTCACTCTCCTGAGTCGGAAGTTTTTTCCACCTTAGACGTTTCAATGGTGAAGTCCCTCTTGATCGATTCCGTAACATCAGCGTTATAAACAAACGACTTAGCCACGAAAAGAAAGAAGAAGAAGTTGATGAAGCTCAACACAGCCAGAAACGCATAGTAGTAATCCAAATGGGACACGTTCAGATTATCCAGAATCCAACCTTTATGTCGTCCATGTCGTTTAGTATAGTCCGAAACCGTCGTCAAAATAAAGCTGCTGAGGAAATTCCCGATCCCCAAACTGCTCGTGAAGTACGAGGTCCCCAAGCTCTTCATCCCCTCGGGCGCTTGGTCGTAGAAAAACTCTATCTTCGCGGTCTCAACGAACGAGTCGGCGACCCCCATGAGAGCGAACTGGGGGAGGAGTAGGAAGATGGTAATTGGGACGATGTCGTTTTTGCCATTGATGTCGTTTTCTCTGGCGACTCTGAGTCTCTTCCTTTCCGCGAAACTGGCCGTCAGCATGATGATGATATGGAGAATTAGGCCAATGCCCATTCTCTGTAATAGAGTGATGCCTCTTGGGTTGCGGGTGTATCGGCGAACGAAGGGGACGAAGTAGCGGTCGTAGAGGACGAGGCTTATGAGCATGAAGATGGTGACGAATGCCGCGAGACAAGCGGGTGGGATTTCGAAGTGTGGGCCAATGGATCTGTTGAGGGTCGTCCCCTGTTTGATGAAAAGCGTCTGAGACTGAGCCACAATGACGCTCGGTAAGAATGTTACGACTAAGACCGGGATCATTTTGAGAATTTGCTTGGTTTCTTCCACTTGTGTCACTGGAGTTAGCTTCCATGGCGAGCTTGATGAGCTGGTTTTAACTGCTGCTTTGCCCAGGAATCTGAAGGCAAATGTGCAAAGACTGGAATTAAAACAAGTTCGTTCTTTATTGTGTATTTTTTTTTTTTTGGGGTTATGATTTTGGCATACTTGGATCAGTGACCATTTGATTAGTTTATCTATGGTATTGTGAAAATCATGTTATGTATGTGACGCCAATCTAGAATTGTGTCAATGAATCTTAATATATCTCAAAAGAATACTAGCCACATGTGCGTTTGATCTCGGGACAGTGGACGTGCATGTAGTGAATGACCTTGATTGCGCAGGCACGTTTGTGCATAGCAGGTCTTGTTTATGTTTAGTAGTTCAACAACTCTGCACCAGGCTATTTTTGGTTTTCTTTTGAACATTTTTTTTCGAGTGTTAGTGTAACCATATGTAGGACTATAAGAACCTGACAAGAAGAAGAGGAACTGGACTAGGATTAATGAAAGGTTATGACATGAACATACGTACGTACCTTAATGAAGGAGTATGGTCAATTCTGAATTTGCCAGATTTTGCATAATCTTCGAAGCTGAGTTCATAAAGCTCTTTTGGGTCATTTGGGAGAGGCATCTTCCAGTTCCTTGTAGCGGCCACAAGCACCATAACTATCCTAGTGAGAGGGCTCCCTGAGGGCAATTTATGCCTGTAAAATGGAGTGCCTACCAAGAACACCGAGATGGAAACTGCGAGCCCCACTGTAGGAAGCCCATAGCCTAAAGCCCAGCCCACATTGTCTTGTATGTAGACCAAGAAGGTGTTTGAGAAGAGGGTACCAAAGAATATGCTAAACATCCACCAATTGAAAAATGACAGCTTTTGAGTCCTTTCTTTGGGCTCAAAGTCATCGAATTGGTCCGCACCCATAGTCGAGATGTTGGGCTTGGTTCCGCCGGTTCCAACCGCGATTATGTACAATGCGCAGTAAAATATGCCCACTTGTAGGTGTGAGGCGCGTTTGTCACAATCTGCTTCTTTAATTCCAGGCCCACAAAATGGTGGTCTCAGGGCTGGAACCGAAACTGCTAGGGTTAACAGGGACATTCCCTGTTTAGTTGCAGATGTAGGAGGAACATTTGATCACATAGTTAGTGCCTTGAACTTATTAGAAAGCACAAAATTGCGAATTTCCCTAATATATATCATAACTAAAACTAAGTAACATATATCTTTTATTTCTTTAAAAGGAATAACTAACTAATATCCAAACGAAAATGCTATAGAAGACTCGATAATAATTGGAATTTTGTGATGATGAGATGGTCTATAGCCACTCAGAGAGTCAATCTTATTAGACTAAACCCTAGCAAATCCCTGATTACGAGACCAATGCACAAAACGAAAAAAATAAACAAATCACACATATATTTGTAATGTTTCATATTCTTTTATATGAAAATTAAGGATAAGTGTACAACGTGATTATAATCTAACTAAGCTTGACAGTATAAAACCACCTAAATAATATTAGGCAATTTATCTCCAACTCAATTCACTATAATCATTTTTCATTTTTCATATGAGGGGAAAGGGCAAAGAAGAGGAAAAAGCAACTAGGACAAAGAAGAATTCTCCTTTTTATCTAGAGTACTTGTATCGAGATTCTTGGAAAAATCTCCCTATCTGTCTCAATTTGAGTGTACCATCCAAAATTTTTAAGAACATTTCTGGCAGAAAATATCGCAGGTGCATGCAAGTATATATATTCTGTAGTCCAAAAAATGAAGTATTTTTCAGTAAGAATAAGACCCTGTTTGGAGGCCAACATATGCTATAAACGTTTTAAGCTAACTTGGCCAATCTATATTATTACAACTATGTTAGCTGTTAGCATCTGATGAAACATCGGATGCCCACAAACCGATGTCGTGTGGTCTAATAAGTTCAACGATAATCAGATTACGTGTTCCATTCTGCATGGTGCATGTGTACTAGTGATACGTATATGGAAATCAATTAATGTCTGTATATATATTTATATATATATATGTATGAATAATACATTATGTACATATACCACGAGATAAATGGCTGAAGCTATGGCAAAAGTCCAATATCGGCCGAGACAAGCATCTGCGATGTAAGCACCTAAAATGGGTGTCATCCAAACCGTACCCACCCAATTCGTGACGCTGTTTGAAGAGGTGACAGTGCCTTCATGGAGCTTATTTGTCAAGTAGAGCACTAAGTTTGTTGCAATGCCATAATATGCCATCCTCTCGAACACTTCGTATGCTATATAGTATATATGTAGATAAGAAAACAGGAACTAAATATTGTAATGAGAGGTACGTATAAAAACATATATATGATCATCAGGAGCTTAGGCAAATCCATTAATTAAGAGATACATATGTCTCGGGAATGTACGTAGGACAGAAATTAGGGAACTTCATTCTACTTTGGGGCTCAACAAGAATGTCATATGGGGCTTTTCATCAAAGACTAGATGCAAAAGGGTATTGCCCTATTTTTCCCTTTAATTTACTCGTACATATACTCCGAATTTAGAGATATAAAATAACATATTTACAGATACATCTAGTACTGTAAGTCTGTAAGACTATATACACGTGTGTGTAAAAGTTAAAAGATTCATGAGTGCTCTTTACCTACAATGAAGGAACAAGCTCTCCATCTCCCTGTCTCTGATCTTAGAACGGGTAAACCTTTGAGATTCACTGTCCCATCTTGTGTGTAATCCTCTTTTCCCTCAGTAGGGCCTTTCTCTTCTACGTTCAGGGCCATCGTGGGCGTGACCAAATCAAGCTTAAGGTACTTGGGGGCAAAGCATGTGAGCTCTTGAACTTAGCTTTATAGATATATAGTCTTGGCCGCCTAATTAGGAGACCTTCTCAACCTCTAATTCTCTATTTGGTTTCCCTTTCACTTTTTCAATATAATATATATCCATGCATATTTCCATCATATAGTATTTAGGCCGGGGTTAATTTCTCTTTTGGGACTCAAGTTATAGAGTCAACCCCAATTTTGTTCGTATACTTTAAAATTAGTCAATTTTAGCTCATAAACTATATTTTTTTTTTCAATTTTAGCCTCTAACCTCTCAAATGTTTAATTCTGGCCCTTATACTATGTTTTACAATTTGGCCCCTGAATAATGTTTTTGTCACTATTTTGCATCCAAATTTTTTTCAGTTTTTAACTAGTTTAGGGGCTAAAATTAAGACATATACAGTTTAAGAACTAAAATCAGATACATGAAAGTTCATACCGAAAAATGAGATAAAAACATAATTTAGAGGCCAAATCTACACATTTCGAAATTCAAGGCCAATTTAGAATTAACCATAGTTTGATGCCAAAGTTAAATTAACCTTGATTTTTAAGTTGTTACTTATGTCTAGCTAGCTTGATGCTGTACACGATTGTTTTCTGTTGCTTTCTTCCTTTTGGTTTTTTGTGCTATTAAATACCTAGAGAGTTTCAAAGTGTATATAGTCATCATTTTAAGCATTTTTCTAATTATTTATTTACCTTTCTTTTGAAGCAAATAAAAAATTAAGATGTTGACATAATAGAAAAAGTCATAAACTACAAATTAGACAACAATGAAATTTAGGAAATACTAGTTAAGTATATATAACGATGGCCGATCAATGTCTCTTATTCGGCACTACACATCGTAGGACACACATTCACATTGTAGTCATTTTCAAGTTGGAAGCCTTCAAATTAAACAATGTCTTTGTCTTTTATTTTGTCTTTAGTATTTATTTGGTACGTACAATCTTTTTCACACGATAAATTAACTGAATAAGCCGATCATCAAAGGATCAATATATATCCAGATGGAATTGTTTCATTTTTTTATTCTTTTTAAATCAATAATTGATGTATTAAATACAATAGTACTCCATTGGCTATGAGCCTATGACAACAAAACGTAATAAATTACACTATTTCGTGAATTGCTGGCGTATTCGTCATGGAAGTTGGATCCTCATACGACAAGAAAATAACACCAAATTAATTCCCCAAAAAAGAAGTCCACATACAATATATATATATATATATATATATATATATATATATATATATATATATATATATATATAGAGGTTGCCAATCCAATAGATATTTTTTTTTACTTATGGGTAGATATTTTTTTTTTAGCTGTTGGATCACCATTTGTGATCCAATGGCTATAATAAAGTGTATGAAAAAACGTGCATTATTAATACTCTTTTTTTCTCTTATTTTTTATAATAAAAAAATGTGCATGCTAAATTTTCAATGGCCAAATTGATACCTATACATAGGTAAAAAAAAAAAAAATCCTACTGAATTGGTGCCATATTTATATATATATATATATATATATCATCAAAGAAAAAAGTCTGAATTGGTGCCATATTTATATATATATATCATCAAGAAAAAAGTCTATCAATGATTCAATGGCATATTTTCTATCGAAAAAAAAAACAATGATATAACGGAATCAAATCAGAGTACAAATTTCTAGCAAATCCGAGAAACTTGAATTTGTCGATTTTAACTAAGTGATTATTATCTCCAAGGGTGCAGCTCAGCTCTTATATACATGCTAGATTCTTTTTTTGGAATATTGTGTTAAGAGGTAAGCAATTGATTGTCGCTCTCTCCACACAAGCTGCTTTTTCAATACTGAAGAATGAAGATATAAATGAGGGTTAGCAGGCTATATGATATCATATTCATGCCCAAGTCGTCAATATGCGTGTAAAATCCCGAAATTTTAGAAGGGCATTTTGGTCTTTTATCACTTTTAGAACTTCAAATAATTAAAATATTGTGATAAAAACATAATTATTGAAAAGTCGTTAGTGTCAATTTAAAATTAGACATGTGGCCACCTGCACTCTCCCCTCAGCTCACCCTCTCTCCTCCTTCGATTTCTCTTTCCCAAAAAATGGCAAAAACGCCGAAAATCAGCCTAATGCCGACGAGCTTCCTTTGGCGATCTTCGAGTGCTGCTAGTTGCTGGAGTCGAATGCCTGTCGCCAGACGAAGCTTTGCTACCGATCCCAGCCTAGTCAGTGCTCGCCATCGCCGAAAAACGCAGCTAGACACCGCAAGAGTTTTTGTTCGCTGTCGTCAACTCCGGCCACCTCAGGCCGTGAAACTAGTTTCGTTCAACTTGTCTCGTTACGATCTTTTAAGTTATANTAATATATGTATTGACTATATTTTGTGACGGGTTGAAAATCTAAATCTAACGATATAGATTTCCTCGTTTTGCGTACTATAGGCCCGAGTACGATCTGAAGCTCTGATTTAAAAATCGAGTTTTCAAACCTATCGATCAAATGTTTGAAAATGACGTTCGATCTTTTAAATGACACCTAAACAACGCCAAATTTTCTCCATACCTCCGTAGCACTATTTGGACACTCAATTAAGGTAGGAGTTCAATTACTAAGTTTTATACATATTTTAATTTAAAATTTTCATTATAACTACATTTGTGAAAAATTGTGAATAAAATGATATTTTAATAAACTGTTGGAAAATCTTAGATTATTCTGGAATTGGACTCTATGTCTTTTATACATATTTATAAAATCGTGATTCTTAGGTAATTTAGCGGATTCTTTGCCAAATGTATAGTGAGTTCTAGAATAATATCAAGTGGAGTTTTAAAGCATTGTTTGGTAATGTAATGCATGGTAATTATGCATATTTTGTTACATGTTGTATATACTATAGGATCACAAATAAGATACATCTTAGGCATTACGTTGTTGCAGTGGGCAAATTAGTATACCTGCCCTTAGTGAGATCTCATAAACCCGTGTAAAGTTTTTCTAATTATTCCTATTCGATAGATGTAGGTATTCAGTTGCCCTTATGATTTGGTAGGCTTAGACACATGAGTATCTCTATAGTTTTCTGTGATAGATATCAAGCAGAGAGTACTTAGTACACGTAGTACGAGTTACTCTAGTTCGTGATAAGAGAGTGTGAATTCATGGGATAGGTTGATTTATGATATGTACAAATGTATAATTTATTTACTTTTGAGTACTAACACTACAATTTCAAATACTTAAATTTTTTAAAATTTTAAAAACTACTATTTATTATTATTTTTACTTAAAATTATTAAAAGTCACAGTTTTGAAATTCTAATCGTGACAATACATGGCAAGA
The DNA here is from genome assembly GCA_002914805.1 of Parasponia andersonii. Lineage (NCBI taxonomy): Eukaryota > Viridiplantae > Streptophyta > Magnoliopsida > Rosales > Cannabaceae > Trema > Trema andersonii. The sequence goes on from JXTB01000644.1 coordinate 200,700, forward strand.
GAAACAAACTAAATTAATATCAAAATTTGGTCCTGTAAAAAAAAACAAAAAAAAAAATCAAAATTTGGGGCTTAACTAGGCACTTTCAATAAAAATTAACGGATTGCTTATTACAATGGCGCTGCGGCACGTGTTCCATTACACATAGGAATTTCAGAAGGAAATAATTCTATTTTAAATGGGATATTTATGAGTCTAGCTAATTAAGAGAAATGATCCATGTTTTATGAAGTAGAATTTACCCGAAAACGTGATTTCCTTATTATTTTGACATCATGAAAAATGCTCAGGCATTCAATGCGGCTTAGACAATTCATTATTGTTAATTGTGGTGGACAACGCGAGACTCGTCTTAATTAACGCGGGACTCATCTTAATTAATGATTAAGATGTGTTAAATGTATTTGACTTTAGTACTCTTTTTGTAACCTTTATTAGTTATTTCTTGACCTCAACATTGTAAACAAACATCCTGGAAACGACGAGAAAGAAAAGGAAATTGACCAATCCTAAGACTGCCAAAAAGGCATAGTAATAGTCCAAACGAGAGGCATTCAAGTTATCCAAAATCCACCCTTTATGGCCACCCCTCTTGGTGATATCAGCAACCGTCGTTAGGAGAAAACTAGAGAAGAAAAACCCAACTCCTTTGCTGATACAATACATAGATGACCCCATACTTTTCATAGTCTTAGGAGCTTGGTCATAGAAGAACTCCATCTGGGAAGCTTCTAAGAACGAATCAGCCACACCCATCAAAGCAAACTGAGGTAACAGAACAAAAATCGTTAGTGGAACCATGTTATTTGCCCCGGTGAGGTCGTTGTCACTCGCAGTGCTGAGCCTCTTTCTTTCGACGAAGCTAGCAATGGCCATGGCAAGAATGAGAACAACGAGGCCTATGCCTAACCTTTGAAGCATTGTGATGCCTCTTGGGTTTGTTGTGTACCGTCTCATGGTTGGGACGAAGAGACGGTCATAGACTACAAGGCTTATGAGCCAGAAAATCGTAACGAATACTATGAGACATGCCGGAGGAATATCAAAATGTGGGCCTAGGCTTCGGTCTAGAGTGGTGCCTTGTTTTATGAATAGTGTTACTACTTGAGCTATTAGGGTGTTTGGTACGAATGAAACTAGCAAAAGTGGGATCATTTTGATCATTTGCTTGGTTTCTTCTACTTGGGTAACTGGAGTTAGCATCCATGGTGAGGTTGATCCAGTCTTTACTGCTGCTTTGTCAAGGAATCTGTAATAAATTACGTAAGCTAGTCAGGAGGATGCCCAATTTTTTCTGTCTCCATTATTATTTGACCAGTCAGACATGAAATAGTCAAAAGAAAAATTGAGTTTCTATTTGCGGGCTCGCACTCACAGTAACGTGGGACCCACAAGTGAAATCATACTAAAATGGGATGTCTGCTAGTGTCATAACATTGGGGTGGCTTATTAATTGTAAGACCCACGTGACCTACTGGACCCTCCTAATCACAGCACTACGCACTCATCTTATAGGTGACGTCATTATTAGATTTATTTACGGAAATTAAATGATCAGGTGAGAGAAATTTATAATTAAAATGCAGATGAAGGCTTAATAAGAAACTTTTTGAAGTTATTATTGCAAGATTCAGTTCCATTATTTTTTGGTTCCTATACAATACATAGATTATAATATTCCTATTCTAATTCCTTCGTAGCATTTTTGAAAGGAAATTCCTTTATAGTTTTATTCCTGTTCTTGTTTCAGTTTTGTTCTTTCAACGATGCCAACTTGGGGTCACTACGAGTCCCTGCAATTTGGAGAGGTTAAGGATCGAATGGACTAATAAAGGGAATCTCTTATGTTTTATATTTTATTCAGAATAATATATTTATCGTTACATAAATGATTCCTGAGCTTGAAGTTGAGAATTGGAGGGCATAGAAAATTCAAAGCGAGAGCCAAATCCTTTAGTATTTTCATCAAAATTCTTGTCTTTAAGTTTAAGATAAGACTGGACATAACAAAAGTTAAACGGTTGCATATTGTATGAAGAAGTAACACTACATGGTCAACAAACAATATGCTAAATTAAAAAAGGAGCAAATGCTGTAAAAAAATACCTTAACGAGGGTGTATGATCCAGTCTAATCAGTTTAACATTGTTAGCATACTCTTCCAAGCTCAACTCATGAAGATCCTTTGGGTCATCTGGTAATGGCATTTTCCGCTTCCTAAATGCTGCCACAAGTACCTTAGCCATCTTGGTTAGTGGACTCCCTAAAGGCAACTTATGCCTATAAAATGGGGTACCCAACAACAACACCAGGGCTGAAACCGCGAGCCCTACAGTTGGGAGGCCATAGCCAAGGGACCAGCCTACATTGTCTTGTATGTAAACCAAGAAAGTGCTGGCAAACAGCACACCAACCAAGATGCTAGACACCCACCAGTTAAAGAATGAGAGCTTTTGGTCCCTCTCCTTTGGCTCGAAATCGTCGAATTGGTCGGCCCCCATGGTCGAGATATTCGGTCTGGTACCGCCACTTCCGATTGCGATTATGTATAGTGCCAGATAGAACAAACCCACTTGGAAAAATGAGGCTTTTGGACAATCTTCTTTGACTCCATGATTACTACAAGAAAGTGGCCTTAGAGCTGGTACCGAAACCGCTAAGGTCAGCAGGACCATCCCCTGTTCAATTAAGAACCTCCAAAACAAGGTTTAGTTCTTTTATCTTGAATAATGTACACAAATATAGAGT
>JXTB01000645.1:0-18335 GCA_002914805.1 Parasponia andersonii
CCATTACTTTACTTACTGAGCTGTAGCTCATTATAGTCTTGTGTTGCAGGTAATGATTGAGATGATAGCATGAGCTTGTGAGTTGAAGTAGAGGCCCGACCTTGGTGTTGTGCATATGGATATTTTGACCACTTGTTGGGGGGGGGGCCTAGTTTGTGTATTTTGGGATGTTTTGCAGTCTCTCAATGAAGTTATTTTTAATTCGTTTTTTTTAGTACCTGTTTAATATGTTTCATTGTGTAATATATGTATATACTGATTATGTATGGAAGTAAAGTCACCTATCCATAGAGTTTTAAAATAAAAAAAAAAGGGTTCGAACTGGCCCGTATTTTGGAAAAATAATTATAGGATTATCTTCCAAAAGTAACACCTTGTAAATAAAAAGTTAATAAATTTCCACTAGTAGTAGGAGGATAAAGAGGGCGTTACATGTTCGATCTTTTATCCGCTGATGTGAGCTAGCTTGTATGTCCTAGGTCGAATGACGACGTCAATAACATAAGGTCCTTCCCAGGAAGATCCAAATATACTAGCACCAGACTCTTTATTATTAGGTAGAACTCTTCGAATGACAAGATCACCAACTTCAAAATGTCTACTTTTGACTTTGGAGTTATAATGTCGAGCAGTGCATTGTTAATATGATGTGATTCGAAATTGAGATTGTTCACGCCTTTCTTCTAAAAAATCGAGCTCAATTCTCATTAATACATCATTCTGATCTTGCTCATAAACAAATCGCCATAGAGAGCTTGCACCAATTTCAACTAGGATCATTGCTTCATATCCATAAGCTAAAGAGAATGGAATCTCTCCAGTAGTGATTCATTGAGTGGTGCGATAAGCCCATAAAACTTCTGGAAGTACTTTTGGCCAAGCTCCTTTATGCTTCTCCAGCTTCGTTTTTATATTCTGTTTAAGTATTTTGTTTATCGCTTCGACCTGCCTATTGGCTTGTGGATGAACAACAACAGAGAAACTCTTCTTGATGCCCAAGTTGTTGCAGAAGTTACGGAACTCAAAGTAGTCGAATTGTTTCCCATTATCAGAAATTATAGTATACGGTATACCATAACGGCAGATTATAGATTTGTAAACAAAATCTATCATCTTCTTTGTGGAAATGGTGCTCAATGCTTCAGCTTCCGTCTATTTTGTGAAATAATCGACTGCGACCACCGCATACTTCAATCCATCCCGTGCTAATGGAAGCATCCCGATAATATCAATTCCTCAAACAGCAAATAACTATGGACTCGTCATTGTAGTTAAAGGAACATGTTGTATTCTAGGAATAGGCACAAACCGTTGACATTTATCACACCTCCTAGCAAATTCTATTGTATCCTTCTTCATAGTTGGCCAAAAATACCCTTGTCGAAGAATCTTGTTTGCAAGTGCCTGTCCCCCAGAATGATTTCTGCATATTCCTTCATTAATTTCTCTCATAATGTAGGGTGCTTTTTCCTCATTGACACATAATAATAATGGCGTTTAAAACTTCTTCGATAAAGCTTCTCATCATAAATGATATAGCGAGCTACCTTAATGCAGAGTCGCTTTGCATCGTCTTTGCTTTTGGGAAGATCGCCATTTTTTAAATATTGCATTATAGGATCCATCCACAATGGTCTTTCATCAACTGGCATGGTTACTTGGGGTTCAACTTCGATGCTTGGCGATATAAGAAATTCAACAGGGACAACCTTCAACAACTCTGCATCTTTCGTTGAAGCGAGCTTAGTAAGTGCATCCGCCCAGATATTTTCAATGCGAATAAGAAGTTGAATGTTATAAGCAGTGAATGTCGAGAACAATCATTGTACCTCCTGTAAATAGGCCATCATTCTCTCCCCTCTTGCTTGGTAATCGCCCTTAACCTGACAAATGACCAACTGGGAGTCGCTGTACACTTCAATCATCTCGACCTTCATTTCATGTCCAAGCTTTAGCCCAGCTATCGGTGATTCATATTCAGTCTCATTATTCGATGCTGGAAATTTGAAGCGAAGTACACAATGAATGTTATGCCCTTCAGGATTGATTAAAACTAGGCCTGCACCTGCTCTATTCTCGTTCGATGACCCATCAATATAAAGTTTCCACAACCTTAATGAATCTAAAGTAGGTTTTTTGAGTACTCCTATTGGAAGATCGACATCATATGTAAATTTTACAATAAAATCTGCGAGAGCTTGACCTTTTACGGCAGTTCGAGGATAAAAATTATGTCAAATTGACGCAATTCAATAGCCCACTTAAGTGGCCATCTTGAAGCCTCAGGTTTCTGTAGAACCTGTTTCAACAGAAAATTTGTGAAAAATTTGATGGAGTGAGCATGAAAGTAAGGTCGAAACTTCCTTGATACGATGACGAGTGCTAGTACCAATTTTTTCATCTCTGGGTATCTAGTTTCGGCATCAAGTAATCTTTTACTTACATAATAGACAGGTCGCTGTATATTTTCCTCTTCGCGAATTAGTACAGCACTCGTCGCATATTTGGAAACAGTAAGATATAAGCATAATTCTTCTCCTGGGTTTGGCTTCGACAAGAATGGAGGAGAACCCAAGTGTATTTTTAACTCTTGGAACGCCTGCTCGCATTCTCCCATCCATTTGAACCTCTTTGATCCTTTCAATACTTCGAAGAACAGTTGGCATTTATCAGTTGACCTGGATACAAACTGACTCAGTGTAGCCACTCTTCCTATCAGGCTCTGTACATCCCTAGGTTTACGAGGAGATTGCATATCAATCAACGCTTGTATCTTCTGAGGATTAGCTTCAATGCCTCACTGATTGACCATGAAACCCAGAAACTTTCCAGATCCTACCCTGAATGCACACTTCTGGGGATTCAGCTTCATTTGATATTTCCGTAGAATTTTGAACATCTCATCAAGATGCTTGATGTGATCTTCGGCTTTTTCCGACTTCACCAACATGTCGTCGACATATACCTCTATTGTCTTGCCAATTTGTTTTGCAAACATCATATTGACAAGATGCTAGTAGGTCACTCCTGCATTGATGAGTTCGGAGGGCATCTTCTTGTAGCAGTATAATCCTCGATCAGTGATGAATAAGGTATGATTTTCATCTAGCTCGTACATGGGGATTTGATTGTATCCAGAATATGCGTCCATGAAACTTAAGAGTTCATGCCCCGATGTCGCATCTATAAGTTGGTCGATTCTTAGGAGGGGGAAGCTATCCTTCGGGTATGCTTTATTGAGATCGGTGAAATCGATGCACGTTCTCCACTTCCCATTGGGTTTCTTTACCGAAACCAGGTTAGCAAGCCAGTTTGGGTAAAAAGATTCCCTTATAAATCTAATTTCGAGTAGCTTCTCCACCTCTTCTTTCAACGCGATGTAGCGCTCTGGATTCATAGCTCTTCTTTTCTACCGTACAGACTTCTTTGTCGGGTCTATGTTAAGATGGTAGCATATGATATTCGAATCGATCCCTACCATGTCCGAATGTTACCATGTGAAGACGTCCAAGTTAGATTTCAGAAAAACAACCAATGAAGCTCGCATAGGTACTTGAATCTTCGTTCCAATCTTTAAAGTCTTAGAGGACATGTCAAATGGTAAATCCTCTAGATCTTCAATGGGTCTAGTTCTGACCTCTTCGTCTATTTCTCGAGGATCAAAGTCTTCGCTCGTCGTTTCGATTGACGTTTTATCTGACAGTTCGACTGACGCTTCGACTGACATTTTGCTTGCGCTTCTTTTGGTAGCTGGAACATCATTGTGCGAGGCATCGCATCCTTTGCTACGAGTTTTAACAAGTTGTTATAACAAATCCGTGCATCATATTAGTTTCCTTGCACCTCGCCTACCCTGTGTTGGGTCAGGAATTTCATAGTGAGAAGATAGATTAGAGTGACAGTTCGAAGTTCCCTCAGTGTCAGTCTTCCCAGTACAGCATTAAATGCAGAGGGGCAATTTACCACTAAAAATTAGGTCATTATCAGTGAAACCCTAGGATAAGTTCCAACGTTGACCATTAATTCAATCATGCCCATAGGCATTAGACTGTCACTAGTGAAACTGTAGAGCGGAGTGACGGTGGGCTTCAAGTCGCTTTCATTCAACCCCATCTTCTTAAAAGCGTCGTAGTACAGGATGTTAATAATACTCTCGTTATCGACCAATACTCCCCACAACTGCGTGCTTCCAAAATTAATTTTTATGACCAATGCATCATTATGTGGATAATGAACCTCCTTCGTGTCCTATTCTGTGAAGGTAATGTCCATATCCGGTACTCGTTGAAACTTTCGTGGTCGCTGCTCAAGGTGCATGACGTTAGTCAATCGCTGTTGTCGAGCTTCTCGTGCATACTTATCTTGAGCCCTTTTTGAATTTCCACCAACATGCGGTCCTCCAAAGATAGTTTGTATTTCGCATTGAATTTTTGGAGGTCGCTGTTGGTTTTCTTCTCACCTTTTGTTTAACTGCCTGGTGTATTGCCATAGTCGCCCTTCTTTATTCAATCTTTCAATTTCATCCTTCAAGGTGTAGTAATTATTGGTGTCATGTCTAATGTCATTGTGATACCGGCAGAACTTGTTGGGGTCATGCTTTGCTCTGTCCCATTTCATTGGTTCTGGTTGATGGTATCGCTTCTGCTGGTTTGTGACCACATAGATATGATATATAGGCGCGTTTAATTCGGTATGATTATTGAACCTCATGGGAGCTCTTGAAATCTCCTGCTTTTTAGTTCTAGGCTGATTCTCCGTCAACTGTTCATTACTCTTTTGTTTTTCTTATTACCGTTATTGTTGGTCGTGACTGCGTCTTTAGTAGCATCTTTCCTTCCTTCTTTCTTTGTCTTTTGAAGATTCTCGTGTGAAGATTCTACTCTCAGATGCTGACCAACTCTTCGGTAGAAGTCTTCAAGAGTTCTACATTCTCGCTCAAGTAATTCCTCCCAAAGTTTAGTTTCTGGTCGCACCCCAACTATCATGAGAGTTAAAACTTCCCCTTCAGGTGGGTTGTTGACCTTTGCTAACTCTGAGGTGAAATTCTTGAGATAAGATTGTAGAGTTTCCGCTAGACCTTATCGAATTGCAGACAAGCTAACAAGTGGAATAGTGAAATTTTTTGCAGCTTGGAACTGTCTCAAGAACACCGTCTGAAGTTGTTCTTGAGTCCTTGAAACTACTTCTTTGTTGCTCCTGAGAGAGTTACAGCAAAACATCTGCAACGTGCATGATCATTGACACGATGGAGTTCCATCAGGTCGCTGAAGTGGTCCATATGGTCCTGTGGATCAGTTTTCCCATCAAAAGTATTTACAGTGGGAAGTCTGAATCCAATAGGTAGGGCAGCAGCTCGAACTTCCTCGCTGAATGGCAATTGATGATAACCATCAGCGAGCTCATTATCCCTACCAGTAAGTGCATCTAATGCGATACTTAAATTGTGAACATCGACGTTCGGAGGGAGAGTATTATCTCTTGCTGACAGCAAGGGTGGCCTTTGATCATTATCTCGATGTATGGCAGGTTGGTTAGGTAGAGTTTTATGCGATCTGTGAGAGGAATCTAGTGAAATAGTGCGACGAGATCGGCTTTGGTCATTATGATACGATACGGATCGTTCATGACTACGTCGTCACTCTAAGTGTTGTCTTAGGTCTATAGGATTTTGTCTCGACTCTCTGCTGATTCTTTCGAAGACACTTCTTGATTGACATTTTTTTTCGCTGTCTAAGCGATCTTAATTACCAGTTGATTTGCAAGAAGGTAGTCTACGGTTACGGTTAGTGCTTGAACTCTCTGTACTACATTCTAGAGGCAAGTTTGCGACCTTGCCTTTTCTCTTGGAGATGCGATCTTCATGATGCTCTTGCTAGGTTCTTGGCCTCTTACGCAACTAGCCACGAACCCAGTAAGAGCGTCATGAAGATCGCATCTCTAAGAGAAAAGGCAAGGTCACAAACTTACTTCTAGGCTCTGTATTCCTTTCTCAGATAGTTGAGTAGGACATTCTTTGGGACGTCCGTGCTGTAGTGGGGTCGCCATCTGTCCTTCAATAGATCGTCGTTGGGAGTCATTGATCTAGTTAGTGATTTGTTGAAGGTTCACCAGTGTCTCCTCCATACGATCCTGTCTCTGAGCAAGGTTTTCTGATGCAGTCACAGTAGGCTGATCCTGAACAGGGTCTGCCTGTGCAGCAGCAGTGCTTTGAGGTTGGTTTTGGCTAGTTCCAGTGACTCTGGTAGTGTTTTTAGTGTTTGTCATTATTAAAAAAGTGAAATTTGACAAACTGTTTTGTCGGAATAGCCCTTCTTTTAGCGTCAATTGTTGACGGAGGTTTTGTCGACAATAAATTTAGAAAAAATTATGAGATATAGCTTGTTTAAAAAGGGTTATCAATCAAAGCAAATAAAGAGACAATTATTTTATAGTGGTTCAGCTCCAAAAAAGATGAGCCTACGTCCATTGTTTTTCACTATTTTCAGGAGAATTACAAGAACTTAAAATTACAATGTGTTATCCAGAAAAAAGAAGCAAGAGTTAAAAAGGTTCTCTCAAAAATTCCTCAGCCTCCCTGAAACATTGAACTCCCTTTATATAGATAAAGATAGCTCAATGTTTCTCAATTGTGAGAATGGGTAATTGTACAATCGAACAATACAATTTGAGTAACAATATAACTGGGTCATCACTTAAATGAAGTGAATGGTCGATCTTTAAAGAAAAACTTTTATTTCTCTTTTTTTATAGGTTACCCGTTTGACGAAGCATAGACTAGTCTCATTTTCATTCTGGTCGCACTTAACTTGTTCGGAGGAGGTCGCACGTAATTCTTTCAAAAGAGATCGGACTTATTTATGCGGTTGAGGACATATATAATTCTATGTTACACTTAATCTTATTCATATTCATGAGACCTGGATGTTATACCGTACAATTATATTTAAGCTTTATTGTTCTCACTTCTCAGTCAGAGTATTGGACTATATATACGGCATAGGCTCGAATGACGTGGATAGATGCTTGTTGAGTCTTTGTCCGTACGCAAACTTTTCCGGTAGCAATTGTCGACCATTCCAAGTGCTAGTTTTCTGTATCATGCATATTGCATATTAAACAACATTAAATAACAAAATTTTCCGTTGGCCCACGGAGTGGCCACTCTTTTTGGCTTCGAAAGTGGAATAAACGCGTGCCGGACCATAATTTACCATTTGACCATTTTTTATTAATTTATTCAACCAAAACTAGCATTTAGTATTTTCGAGTATTTTCTTTTTTTTTTTCCTTTTAGTTATTAATTATTTAATGAACGAGAGAGTCATGTACTGGGACCTAACAAATTCTCTTACAATTGGCTCAAAATTAAGTTAGCATGATATAAGTTTGAATTAAAGGTTTGACTTAATTGTAACGTTTATTCATTTTTAAAGGAAAGAGTGCTCACTGCTCAGGATGTGTTTCTTCGTAGTTTACCACATATATACGAGCAAGCAATTGCAAATCAAGATTATATATTGCACATGAGTGCACGACGATTTTGTTTCCATTATAAATAATATCCATTAATTAATTAATTAAACAAGTAGAATGATCGTAATAAGAAATCATATTTGGAAAATAAAATAAAATAAACAAACAGAGCGAGCGTTTATTAATTTAAGATCACTGGAAAAACTAGTGGCTGAAAGGTCAACGAAATTACTCATTATGTTATTAATTTAACATAGAAGAATATTATGTTTTAGATTCTTTACTATTAGATCGTTTATAGATAATGTACTGAATATTAATATTTTAATAGCCTCGCAAAAAGAAATATATTATTTCACTCCCCACAAGAACTGCGAAAGTAAAAACCAAGAAGGTACATACGAAGTGCAAGAAATTGGAGAAATGAAGACGACAGTTTCTACCTTGCCAAGGGACTGAGGTCAGTAGTCACATTCATAGAGAGCATTTCAATTGAACTTGTAGAATCCGTCAGACGACTCTTGTTCCCGCGCGCTAATTCGGCTGCCAAACACTCTTTTAGTTCACTCACTACCTGATTCATGTTTGGCCTCTTGGTTGATGAAGCAGATACACAAGCCATTGATATCTCAACAGCCTTCCAAACAGAGTTAATTTCGAAATCTCCTCTTAACCTTGGATCAACAATGTTTTTAATGTCTCCATTAGCAAGCATGAAACCGACCCATTCCTTCACGTGAGTCCTCTCATGGGTCCTACTTATGGCCGGTCGACTTGTGATTATCTCTAACAGAACAACTCCAAAGCTATAAACATCGCTTTTTTCGTTCAGCCTATTTGTTATGTAGTACCTGTAGGACAAAGTACATGAAATTAATTACTTGCTCGCTAGCAGAGAAACAGGCTTAAAAGAATATTTAGATCTAAGATTTTATAATTTTAGATAACGTTATTATATATGTTTAGTACTTCCCTATGTTCTTTGTAAGAGAAATTTGTATAATCCATGTTTATTTGGATTTGATTAGCTCTCTTAATATTGTTAACGTTGTGATTAATGTTTGTAATCAATTTTGTAAACAAAGAACTTACTCGGGATCTAGGTATCCAGGCGTGCCAGCAACGACCGTAGATACATGAGTACCACCATCAGTTGGGAAAATTCTTGAGAGACCAAAATCAGCAAGTTTGGCTTGAAACCTCTCTGTTAACAAGATATTGGTAGTTTTCACATCTCTATGCACTATAGGTGGCTTACAACCATTGTGCAGATACTCCAATCCTGCAGTTCATGAATATCCAGATTTTAATATGCCTATTTCACAATTATTGTACTAATAGAATTCACAAAAAAATAAGATGGTCAAATTCAACTCTTTTGCTAACCTTGTGCTGAATCAATTGCTATTTGAATCCTTTCTTCCCAACTCAAAACATTTTCATTGCTAACACCTATACATAAGAATCAGCATGGTGTCACTTCTGTTATGCTTTACTCTTACCAATAATTGTTACGTATAAATTGAAGGTCTCTATTGAAAGAAAAAAAAAAATATTTCAATTGTAGGGAAGCCTAACTTGAGAGATGAGAATCTAAATCTCCGTTGGCCATATACTCGTAGATAAGAGCCATGTTGGTTCCCTCATTGCAATATCCAACAAGGCTTGTCAAGTTTCTATGATGAACTCTCATAAGAAGTTTAACCTGTAATTGAGATCAGGCACATATTACTTTAACATGCGCAAGTAATCTCCAATTTTCTACCCAAAATAAAGAAAGAACAACAACTTACAAATAAAAATAATTGGATCGATATGAAATAGTACTGAAGAGAACATCATACGTACCTCGGCTTGAAATTGTTGATAGCCCTGACCTGATGAATGAGAAAGCATCTTGACAGCTACTTGAGTATCATCATCAACGAATCCATGATAAACTGTTCCAAATCCGCCTTTTCCAAGAATTTTTTCAAAGTTGTTTGTCATTTTTACCACCTCAGAGTATGTGAACTGCCGTCTTCTAGACTCAAATGAATCATTCTGTAAGTTGGACGGCCCCGCATTCCCTGTTCTAACACCTAATCATGATAACAAATCCCAGCCAAGGATTTCGGGAAAGCTTTATTAATAGATAAGAAACTCAAAAAATTAATTAATATATCAATCGAGCAAATAATATACATAAACAATATTAATGATGATATTACCTGCTTTGTTTTTTCTCTTTATCATGCCAAACAAAATAGCTGCTACTATGAGCAACAAGATGACCAATCCACCAACTGATGCTGCTATTGTAATTAGAATATTATTCTTCTTCTTCGTTTTACATGGAGACGAGTCACATAAATCTAGATTTTCTCCAAAACTAGCGTATGCATATATATCGGTAAAGTTGGAAGAAAATTAGTCAGTTTTGAATCTTGAAAAATTTAAAACTTAAGGAACAGTATTATTTAATGCCATAACAAAGAAAAAAAATTAAAAGTTTTTGATTTTAATTGAAGGAGACACGCCTTAATGATAGGGAACCATTCTTTTGTCTTTCAAGAAGTTCAGCTGGAATTGTGCCTGTGAGCTTATTTCTTTCCAAATTTTTGTAAAACAAGGAAACTTAAAACGATTATTTTGCAAAGTTAACCTAAGTTCAAAATATAGGCCTTTCTTCGAAAAAGCTCTAAAAGATGACAGATTTTTCTTTAAAAGTGCTTAATGACTATTTTGTAAACACTATAAAATTTAATTTGTACCCTCATTAAAATAATAAATAAAAATTATAATTTGAAGGAACATATTAATTAATTATTCTAAATTAATGACTTACAGAACTCTCAAGTTCGATAACGAAGATAAAATTTCAGGCACGGACCCAGTTAGATTATTATTTGACAAATCCCTGAAATAATTAAGCAGACATTTCATATAATGTTACACAAAATTCAGATTGTTATGCTATTTAAGTTATAATTATCAATTCATATCTAATACTTACAGAGATTCTAACGTGGTGAGTTTGGATATATCTGTACTGATATTGCCAGTTAATCCGCTCGAGGATAAGTCCCTGGTTGTAATGTATCACATCAACAAATTTTAATTATGCTAGCAAAGCACTCTGTGTTTTCTTATAATATTTTTTTTTTTTATATATCAAATCATGGTTAACTTACAACGATATAATTCTAGGAGGTTCAAGAACATCGCTGCTACAATTTATACCTGCCCACGTGTAATTTAGTGGAACACAAGGATCCCCATCCCAATTTTTCTTCACACCATACGTTGACTTTATGCTCATGATTGCATCCACTAGATAGTAACATTTTCAAGTCGATAAGAAAAATAACATATTAATCACCGATAGTTAATTAATATATATAAATCGCATATAAATACTCATAAGATGTGACAAGTAAAAGTACATAAGAACATATTAATTGTCATTAATAGAAATTAAATTAATGCTCTAATGCTAATAGCATGCATGAAGGGACAATACAAAAAGATCATATAGTGCTAAGATTAAAAATACATATATATATAAGTGTCCAAATTATCTATCTTATTTTATAAGTATTCTAATTCACGTTAAACTAATAAATCGATATCACTTCATATTAAAATCGTAAATGAGAATAATGAAGTTAAAATTTTAAATAACTAATTTAATTAGTATAAATTCATTTTTTAGACATGAAAGGACAGATGATAAAAACTTGGGAAAAACAATTGACATAAATTTGTACGTACCATCATCTTTGTACGTTTCTGATTGTGAGAAATCTAGCAGCGAATAGATCTCGGCGGCATTCAAAATCGGTGGGAGAGTTGAATTTTCAAGCTTGTTGATGGTGAAAGTATAGTTTAATTTTCCGGTTATGGGTGCGGTGCTGTAAACGGTATTCGAGGTCAAGTATTTAGGGATAACGGGACCGTACAAGAGCTTCCCGTTGACGTTGATATTGAAAGCTCTGGACTCGTTGGGTTTGAGTTGTTGGAGTTCGGCAAAGTGAAGGTAGACATAATATCCTGTGGTGGCATCAGGTGGCTCCACAAAGAACTCCATTGGAGCGGTCTCGTTTATCGGTGTGGCCGCCGTGCTCATTATCACTGACGGCGGCCAGAAGTCAATGTGGCTATCGGGGTCAACGGTGAGCGAAGAAGTCAACTGCGTCCATGCTTGCTCGTAATAGGGAACCCACACCCGATCATAAGCGTCCAACGGAAACCTGATCAGTAAGGGTAAAACCACTAAATATATATGACTTACAATATTTTCATATTGTAGCTCTTAATTCTAACAAGCTTGTTATAGATTCACAATATATCTTAAGTGTCTCTTTATCATGATTTGTTTTTGTAAGTACATGTACATGTGTCATAAAATCATGTAAAATTCATTCCTGTAAATAAATAGGTACTTGTTAAATTATATTTAGCATATATGCATTTGTATGTATCCAATTTGCTTTGATTAATTGGTAAAATATTTAATTCGGCAATAACATTTAGAAAATTGGAATCAATAAAATGGTACTGCTTAACTGCAACTGTTTTGCAATCCACAATATAGAAGCCCCCCCCCCCCAAAAAAAAAAGATCAATATAACTCACCTGTATGTAGTGTTTGTGGTTGAACCAGTATCCACCCGGACTACAAGTGACAAAGCCATAGAATCAATCTGATAAGTGGTATTTTTCAAAGGCCTCAATTCTAATGCATTAACGAATGGTGTCCCAGATCTAGTGTTGACGAGACACAAAGGAACATAGTCCTCAGAGGGAGTATGTATGATCTCCATGATGGTGCCAAGGGGGTTGAATGTTGCCGTGCCCCAAACGTTAGGACCAATGTGGAGATCAAATTGAGGCGTGTTATTTCTACCATCATAGTTCCCATAAAAGAATGTTGCCCTCATCAAATACCTAGTACCCCTTTTAACAGTTATTCTGTAGCAATTTCTGATCCCTTCGGGGAAGCTTCTGAGATATGTCACCTGCCGTTGAAAATTGGCTCTGTATTCGGGCAATATGGTTTTACTCACACCGGTGCTGATGAAGGGTGCGTCCGAAATGTAATCTATGGTGGTTGTTTTCTCAGTGTAGCTAGTATTTTCAGGCAGCCCACAATCTAAGCTGATGAAGCCTGAGACATTTAAAAGAAATAACTAATGAGAAAAATTAATATATTGCTACAACATTAATTTGGAGATATATTATGCGATAATTATTGTTATTACCTGTTTGATCAGCTTGTCCATGGCCGAGATGTACAAGAGCAAGGACCCCAAGCAATACAATGAGGAAATGATATTTGAACATTTCCATTCCCCTAATACCTGTGCTACCAGCTTAGGAGCACAAGTTTAAGCTGGAACCTGGTTTTTCAGTGAATATGTATGATTATCTAGTGTTACCTATGACCTATATAAAATAATTTTGTCCAAGTAGCATATGAGCTGGCGAATGTCATTTTTATTTATTAATTATTGAATAAATGCTTTACTACTTGATTTAGCTACGTTTAGCGAAGGATATTTTGCTATTATTATTTTTTTTAATAGAAAGGACTTGGTCTAGTTATAAGCCACATTGGCGTATACGTATTACAGAAGGCATATGTATAATCTGTCCTTTTAATTCTTTTTTGCCTTTTTTTTTGTCTAATTTATTGCTGAAGTTGCTATCATGATGTCGTGGTAACTAATTGGATTCATGAAAAAAATTTTATAAACACTTATTTTTTTTTTTTTNAGAAACACTTCGAGCCCCTAATGGGTTGGTAGCTAGCTATCTTTGGACTTCATTAGAAAAATACACAACTTGGAAAATAGCAGCATTTTAATACTAAATAATATTGTTGAGAGAAATGCAAGTTTTACTACAAATTTAGCTTGTTATCTACGTATAGCTTACCGGATGAATAGTTCGTCCAAAATATTGATCTTAAGACGAACGTGGGACCCATTAATTCCATGTATTAACGATTTGAATAGACCATGATTTAAAATTTGAATATTTAAATGTGAATTTCGTACGATGGAATCCAATTTCTAACAAATCAAATGAATTTCTATTGCTATGAGACTGGGAATAATCGAATCGATTTATGTACTATCCCAGTCAATGGTTTTTGTAATATCGCCGATCACTGATATTAGTGTAAATTCATTAATGTGATGCTACTAAAACATCCGATTGATAAACTGTTATGACCCAAATCACGGGCAGAAAAAGAATTTCACTTATGAAAATTTAATAGTTGTTTTAGAAAAATTTACAAAAATATAATTTTAAGTATAAATTCCTACAATTGTGATCACCATATTTTAGATATAGATTATTAATAAAATTTTAGCTTGGTATCGCTATTCTAGTGAGGTAGAGATTCTATTACCTTCCTTTTATATTGTTTTTAATAAAATATATATATTATGTTCCATAATATGGAAAAATGTGATTTTTGAACTATTTTGATTAATGTGATGGAATTCAATTTATTTGGATATGTACCGTATTACTCTGGGATTTTTCTGAGTGCAGATTATTTTTAGGTATGTTAAAATAAGGTCATTATACTGCCTAATTTTCTATAAAATTTATATAACTATTTTATTAAAAACTAGAGCTTCACTTGAACTTAAATTGCTGCATGTATATTTTTACACATCAGTTTAAAGTATATGGATCGTAGGATCACACATGAGTATTGTGTTAGTATCATAAGGTTTTACGATGTGGCTTCACAGCTCCACTGATGGTACAAATTTTGTGAACCGCTGGGGAGTTTTTCTTCTAATTACCTCCATATTTTGGCAGGCGTAGATGAGTAGGTTGCGCCTCCAAATTGGCATATGTAGGCAATTTGGTTTCTCCTCCAAGTTGGCAGGTGTAGGCAAGGCATTTACCGCTCTAGGTTTGGTAGGTGACACATAGGTATCCCCTTCGGATTTGGATTACTTTCAGATTTTGGCTAGGTATCAGATAGGTTGCATGCTATGCATACATAATACCAACATCCTAGTTTCATTGATCAGAGAAGATGAGCTTATGGGTATAGATTAATTTGTATCATGTGTTGTGGACTGATTGATTTAAGTAATTATGTTTCCATGTATATATAGATTATTGGTTTTGGAAATTGTTATATATATGTAGGATTTTATAAATGTATTTTAGATGAAACTAACTATATACAGACTCTCCATCACTAAAAGATTTTCAAATGAGGTAATAATTTTACTACTGAGTTTTCTAGCTCATCGTCCTACTTTCCTCCTTTTTAGGTGATTGTTTATTCAAAATCACTTGCGGTCCTATTCCTCGCTCTCCATTGTCCTAATACATTGTCCTATGCATGCTCCATATCTAATTATTTAGTCAAGTTTGTTGTATATGCTAAGTGAATGTACAAGGGTGTTTTTACTTCTATTTGGAGATTTTGTATATAAATGGGGCATTATGATTCCTAAGAAGCCTATTTTCAAAATTTTAAGTAATTAAGATTATGACAAATTCGATAAATTAGTTTTAAACATTCAGACTTAAATATTCTTGAAATTCTTTTATTCAAAACTAAGGTTTTATCAATCTAAGTTTTATTCCAAATTAACTGATTTTCTCATACTTCAACAAATATTCTCTATAAAATGATTTAAACCAAGGAGGGATCTCCTTTTATATTGAATTTTTTTTTTAGATGAACCTCAACAGAACGAGGCAAATTAAATTGAAAAAGAAAGAAAAAGAAGATACACCAATTCAAGGGGGGCATAAACCTGACTTCTAAAGACAAGGAAATAGAAAAAAAAAATCAGCAAAATCAATAATTAGGCTTTACAATACAATTGTCATAAATAAAAGATACAATAAAAAATAGAGCAGACCACCACCAAGTAGGATAAACAAAGGAAAGTACACGAGAAGCTAAAGAATTAGCTATACGATTATTCTCATGATAGATATAAGAGATCACAAAATCTATATTAGCAATGTACCCCAAAACTCTACACCAATCTAACCTTTAATGGAAAAGAACTTTAAGAGAATGGGCTAAAAGAAGAGAAATGACGTAGACTGAGTCACTCTCTAACCAGAAATACTTTCATCCATATTTCTAAGTAAAATCAATGACATTAATCACCGCTGCCAATTCTACCGTAAAAGCATAACTAATTTCTAAAGGAATAGAGAAACAGTCTCAAATAAACCCTCTATGAGTCTGAAACATCCCTGAACACCCAAAATGACCAGATGAGCCATAAGTAGAACCGTCTGTATTGATCGTGACCTAAGACAGAGGAGGAGGTATCCATATAACTTCAATAACAACTGGTACCTTTCGAAGCCTATCTTTGACCTAGAGTTCTCATAAAATTAAGAAATCAATAATAGAATTAGACATAGAGCCAGAAACTAGAGACTCAGCATTTCTAATAAATCATCATAAAAGAACAAATGTTGAAGATATAGATGGCTTTTTATCTTCAAAAATTGTCAAATTCTGAAGATGCCATATAATCCAAAAAATAGAGATCAAACCACTTTCCAAAAAGCTCGAAATTGCAGGCTAAATGAGCAAAATTGAGCTCTATCCCAAGGATCCCTCACAGAGCTCTCTAGAAAGATTGGCGTACGAAATAAAGAGAATATGGTCGACCAAATTTGCACAACAAAAGAGCAATCAATGAATAAATGTGATGAGTCTACGATTAAGGAATGACAGAAACAACAATAAGATAGAAGATTAAAGCCTTGCTTCATCAAGGAAGAAGCAATAGAAAGCTGACAATGAAGGGTCCTCCAAAGTAAAATCGACTGTGAAGGAGAGATGGACATTAAATTTGCTTCTCCAAGAGCAAACAACTAGAAAATTAGAAAGAGAGACATAAACATTAAAGCAGGTGACCCTACCCTCTAAAGAACTCATTCAGCACAAAGAATCCAGACCATCTAAAATCACAACCGACTTAATAACCTCAGTTATTCTCGGAAAATGATCTATAAAAGCAGAAGGAAGAGATCAACCTGAATCCGTTAAAAAATCCCTAACCAAACTCTCTAAATGAGGATCAAGAAATACAGAAAAAGATATCAAATTAAACAGAGCGAAACCCAACCAATTATCTATCCAAATTTTGACTTTAGAATGTTTTCCAACTAGCCAATAAGATTCTTCACAAAGATCTTGACACAAAGGGTGAAGCCCAACCCAAATGGAGGATTTAATTTGATATATGAAATCCTCATTGCTCATAAAGAAACGTGCTCGGAGATTAAAAAAAAATAAATTAGAATCAACAGTCATCACTCTCTAAGTGAACTTTTTAAGAAGGGTTTATTGAGCAAGGATAAGTCATAAAGACCTAAACTACCCTCCTCTTTAGGCCGATAATATTTCTTCTACGAGACTTTGACTAACTTCTTTTGGAGAAGAGAACCTGACCAATAAAATTCCAAATTGCCTTTGTCATTTTACTTAGTCAAGAACTAGGCCATTTGTAAATCTAAAAAGAATGAAAAAGTGAGCCATAGATCACAGATATAACCAGAGTAACTCTATCAGCGAAGGAGAGAGATAATCTCATCCAACATCAAAATCGAGCTAGTAAACTATCCATCTAAGGAATCAACCACCACTGATGACTAGCTTCTATAAATAAAGGAACTTCCAAGTAGTGTATTGACTCTCCACCTTGCTTTATATCACAAATAGAAAGTAAATCCTTAATTATGGCAAGGGAAATTCCCTTACCAAAATTGACATTAGACTTCTTCTAATTAACTACCTGATCTGAAAGGGAAACATGCAACTCAAAAGCTGAATGAATAGCTCTCAGGTTCTTTGGTGAAGCTCTACAGAAAATAAAAACATCATCCGCATATAAAAAATGGATCAAAGTACTTTTACCGTGAGGTAGAGAGATAGGATCAATAGCTCTTGTACTAAAAAGATGAGTCCAGTAATGGCCCAAAAAGTCCTCTGCAAGGCAAAAAAAGAGTGGAGAGAGAAGATCACCTTGCTTGACTCTACAAGAGCATAAAAAATAACCATGAGAGGCCTTATCTAGAAGGGCTGAAATATGGACAGAACTAAAGACGGCCGAGATCCAACTGAAGGTAGGTGAAAAACCGAAGGAACTGAGGACCTCCAGAATGAAGGATCGACGATTAGAGTCAAAAGCCTTGCGAATGTCAATTTTTAATGCAACATGACCACCGAAAGCCGAATTTCTTAAAGAGTTAAAATACTTAGAAGTTCCCAAAATACAATCGCCTATCTGCTTGCCTTGCACATATCTAAACTGATTCGAATAGATAATTTGTGAACTAATAGGTCCCAGCCTAGTAGCAAGAATCTTAGAGATGACCTTGAAGAAGAAATTTCCTAAAACAGTGGGCCAAAATTACTCAATCTTATTTGCCTCTCTAATCTTAGGGATAAGGACTATAAAATTAGAATTAATACAAGGGAACATCTTACCGGTACAAAAAAATTTCCTAAAGAATGTATCGATTAATTTGCAAGCGAAAATGCATGGTTCACCACCTCTGAGCTTAATCAATTCTGCTCCAAAACATTGAAAGAATTAACCATCTCAACAACTACGTAAATTAGATGCTGCGACGACCAACAATGTCCAGCAAGTTCCCTAATTTGTTAAAAGTTCTAGGCATGCATGTTTACTAATTGGCTATGGAAAGAATCGTAAGGAGAAAAAAGTCTAAAGAGAAATAAGAAAAAATATTTAAAATTGAATCATTCCATCTCAATTTTTGAAGGAAGGATTTCTACAATTTATGCTCTAAATATATAGTCAACTAAAATGAACGGATACGAAAACAAATTACTTTCTCTT
>JXTB01000645.1:18930-33510 GCA_002914805.1 Parasponia andersonii
AAGAGAAGAGAGAAAAAAGCATAGCTTCTAGTGAGTGAGCTTGAAAAGTGAAGTTGAGAATTTTCTCTTGTAAAAATATTTGAGTGAATAATAAAGTTTGTTCTACTTTCTAACAAATTGGTATCAGAGTAAGGTTGTGAGTTCTCTTGAAATTTTAAATATGCTCTGTGGTTGCAGTTTTGACTGATCTTCCACATCAGAAAAGAATTCTTGAGATTGAGAGTATTAGCCATTTGTTCCAAAAATACTACTATTATATATCAAATCGAAGAGCTCGACGAGATGAACACACTACCATAAGAATCAGCCCAATCGGAGCCTGAACGAGTCAGAACAAGTTGTCGGAAGTTTGCCGCCACAAACTAAGTCAACTCACTGAGTTGAGCCGAGTCAGCGTCGTTTGACCGAGCCATCAGAGCTGTTGACAAAGCCATCAGAGCCGAGCCGTCAGAGCCGTTGACCAAGCCATCAGAGTCGTTTGACCATGCAGTTGACTAAGCCGTCAGAGCTGTTGACCAACTGTTGATTGGCGTTGACCGTTGACCGAGCATTGACTTTGACCGTTAACTTCGACCAAGTCGATATATAAGTCAATCTTAAGGTTTTTCGGCATTCTGGATCTATCTGTGTAGTCAAAATTCCCAAAAACTCACTCTGTTAAGAGTTATGGCTACCGGCAATTTAGCATCTCTTCAAGTTCCACCACTTCAAGGTAATAACTTTGATAATTGGACTATCAAAATGAAAGTCCTCCTTGGAGCACATGATATTTGTGAAGTAGTAGAGAAAGACTACAAAGAGCCAAGAGATGAGTTAATACTATCTTCAACACAGAAGGATAGTTTAAAAGATTCAAGAAAGAGAGACAAAAAAGCTCTCTTCCTTATCTACCAAACCTTAGAAGACGACAGATTTGAGAAAATCTCAAGTGCAACCTCCGCTAAGGAAGCATGGGAGAAACTTCAAATTTCATACAAGGGAGAAGAAAAGGTCAAAAAGGTCCGCCTTCAAACTTTAAGAGAAGAGTTTGATTTATTATATATGATAGAGACTGAGTCAGTTTCTGACTACTTTTCCAGAGTTCTAACCATTTCCAATCAAATGAAGAGAAATGGTGAGAAACTTGAAAATGTTACGATTATGGAAAAGATTCTTCGATCGTTAGACCCAAAGTTCGAGAATATTGTTACTGTCATCGAAGAAACTAAAGATTTGGGAGCCATGACAATAGAACAACTCTTGGGTTCTTTACAAGCTCACGAGGAAAAGAAAAAGAAGAAGCTAAATTTGAAGGAGCAGCTTCTCAAGACACAAAGTACAGAGAAAGAAGATAGCTAATGTAGTGAAAGAAGTCAACGTGGTCGTGGTAGAGGACAAGCCCGAGGACAAGGACGTGGTACAAGTCGAGGTCATGGACGAGGTTGGAATTCTAACAACCACAATTTTCATATCAACAATTTCGAAAGAGGAGAAAGCTCTACAAGAGGTCGTGGTAGAGGTCGAATGAACTCAAGACCTGAGAAGTCTCAAGTTGAATGTTTCAATTGTCACAAGTTTGGACACTATGCTAGAGAGTGTAGAGTACCCAATAGCAGAATTGAAGAGAAAGTCAATTACATAGAAGAAAAAAGAGAAGAAAATGGCACCGTGCTACTAGCATATAAAGACAACAATGGAGGACAAGACAACACATGGTATCTTGACACCGGTGCTAGCAATCATATGTGTGAGCGTCGATCAATGTTTATAGAGCTTGATGAATCAATCAGTGAGAGTGTTTCTTTCGGTGATGATTCAAAAGTAGCGGTAAGAGGAAAAGGTAAAATTCTTATCTGCTTAAAAAATGGGTGGCATCAATTTATTTCAAATGTTTATTTTATACCCACAATGAAAACAAACATCTTGAGTTTGGGACAACTCTTAGAGAAAGGCTATGATATTCACTTGAAAGATTATAGTCTTTCTATAAGAGATAACAATATGAACTTGATTGCCAAGGTGCCTATGTCAAGAAATAGAATGTTCTTATTGAACATTCAAAATGATATGGCAAAATGTCTGAAAGCATGTTACAAGGATTCATCATGGTTATGGCATTTGAGATTCGGACATCTCAACTTTGGAGGACTAGAGCTATTGTCCAAGAAAGAAATGGTGAGAGGCTTGTCATGCATCAATCATCCTGATCAACTTTGTGAAGGATGCTTTCTCGGGAAGCAATTCAGGAATAGCTTTCCAAAAGAGTCGAATTCAAGAGCCCAAAAGCCACTAGAGCTTGTGCATACAGATGTGTGCAGTCCTATCAAACCAAGTTCTTTCGGTAAGAGCAACTACTTCTTGCTCTTTATTGATGATTTCTCAAGAAAGACTTGGGTTTATTTCTTAAAGCAAAAATCAGAAGTTTTTGAAGCTTTCAAGAAGTTCAAGGCTACTGTAGAGAAGGAAAGCGGTCTTCAGATCAAAGCCATGAGATCTGATAGAGGAGGAGAATTCACTTCAAAAGAGTTCCAAGAATTCTGCGAAGCAAATGGAATTCGACGACCTTTAACTGTTCCAAGATCCCCTCAACAAAATGGCATGGCAGAAAGGAAGAACCGGACCATTCTCAATATAGCTCAAAGCATGTTGAAAAGTAAGAGATTACCCAAAGAGTTATGGGCAGAAGGTGTTGCATGTGCAGTTTACTTGTTCAATCAATCTCCAACAAGAAGTGTGTGAGGAAAGACACCACAAGAAGCATGGAGCGGAAGGAAGCCTGGGATCTCCCACTTGAGAGTCTTTGGAAGCATAGCCCATGTGCATATGCCAGACTAACATAGAACCAAGCTTGATGATAAAAGTGAGAAGTTCATTTTCATTAGCTACGACACCAACTCTAAAGGATATAAGTTATACAATCCTAATAATGGAAAAGTAATCATCAGTCGAGATGTAATATTCGATGAAGAAGGTGAATGGAACTTTGGCTCTCAAACAAATGATTATAATTTCTTTCCACAATTTGAAGATATGGAAACACTAGTAGAGCAAGCAAGAGAAGTACATCAAGAGGCTATTACTCCACCTTCCTCACCGATATCATCTACTCATGAAGATTCACCTCCATCTTTCTTAATTGAAAGGCATGAAGAACATACAAGAAGTCTTGAAGATCTATATGAGGTGACTGATAGACTTAAAAACCTCACTCTATTTTGCCTATTTGCTGATTGTGAACCAGTGAACTTCCAAGAGGCTGTACAAGATGAAAAATGGAGAAATGCGATGGATGAATAAGTCAAAGCTATAGAGAAGAATGACACTTGGGAACTATCCACTCTTCCTAAAGGTCATAAAGCTATCGGTGTAAAATGGGTATACAAGGTGAAGAAAAATGCCAATGGAGAGGTAGAAAGATACAAAGCAAAGCTAGTCACGAAAGGCTATAGTCAAAGAGCCAGCATTGACTACGACGAGGTATTCGCTCCTGTTGCACGATTGGAAACTATAAGACTAATTATTTCTCTTGCTGCTTAGAACAAATGGAACATTCATCAGATGGATGTAAAGTCTGCATTTCTAAATGGAGTTCTTGAAGAAGAGATTCATATCTAACAACCATTGGGTTATGAGATGAAAGGGTATAAAGATAAGGTTTTGAAGCTGAAGAAGGCTCTTTACGGTCTAAAGCAAGCACCAAGAGCATGGAATAACCGAGTTGACAAATATTTCTAAGAGAATGGATTCATTAAGTGCCCTTATGAACATGCTCTCTATGTTAAGATTAAAGATGAAGATATTTGGTCATATACTTGTATGTGGATGATCTCATATTCACTAGAAGTAATCCAAGGATGTTTGACGAATTCAAGATAGTAATGACACATGAGTTTGAAATGACAAATATCGGACTTATGGCTTATTACCTCGGCATAGAGGTCAAGCAAAAGGAAGAAGGAATCTTTATCTCCCAAGAAAGCTATACAAAGGAGATCCTGAAGAAGTTCAATATGGATGATTGCAAGCCAATAAATACACCAGTGGAGTGTGAAATAAAATTATTTAAAGATGATGAAGTAGAAAAGGTGGATCCAACACTCTTTAAGAGCCTTATTGGATGCCTTAGGTACTTGATATGTACAAGGCCTGATATTCTCTATACAATTGGACTAGTGAGTCGTTACATAGAAACTCCAACAGCTACCCACTTCAAAGCTGCAAAGAGAATTCTTCGTTACGTAAAAAGTACGATCAATTTTGGCTTGTTCTATTCAGTTTCTAATGATTACAAACTCATTGGTTACAGTGATAGTGATTGGGCCGGAGATACTGATGATCGAAAAAGCACAACTGGTTTTGTATTTTTCATGGGAGAAACTGCCTTCACCTGGGTATTTAAGAAACAACTGATTGTCACCCTTTCAACATGTGAAGCTGAATATGTAGCTGCTACGTTATGTGTTAGTCATGCAATCTACCTAAGAAGGTTGTTGAAAGAGTTAAACATGCCTCAAAAGGAGCCAACAGAGATTTGTATTGACAATAAGTCAGCAATAGCTTTGGCTAAAAATCCAGTGTTTCATGACCGAAGTAAGCATATCGATACTCGCTATCATTACATAAAAGAAGGTGTTGCAAACAAAGAAGTACAATTGGAGTATGTGAGATCACATGATCAGATTGCTGATATTTTCACCAAGCCACTCAAGTTTGAAGACTTTACAAGATTAAGAAATTTACTTGGTATTATAAAACAAGTTTAAGGGGGGGTGTTGAAAATAAACTTGTTTAAGCCCATAAGAAATATTTAAGTCCATCAACATGAGGCCTAATAAGTTGGAGTTAGCCCAACTGCAAAAACTCATGAAAGAAAAAGCCCAAGTCCAAATTAAAGAAGCCTTCTACCTAGAATCTTCTAGTGTTAGGTAGATATTAGCTTTTTACATGTGAATTATTTGATTATTATTAGAAGTGTGTAGAAGAAAATATGTGTGGTTTAAGGATTTTTGTAATTATTTATTCGTGTAGTTCTCATTGTTTCTCATGTAGTATAAATACCCCTCCCCATTTGAGTTCTAAGCATCAAGTAAGAAGCAAAGCTTCTAAGAGTGAAGAGAAGAGAAAAAGAAGCGTAGCTTCTAGTGAGTGAGTGAGAGAGTGAGTGAGCTTGAAGAGTGAAGTTGAGAATTTTCTCTTATAAAAGTATTTGAGTGAATAATAAAGTTTGTTTTACTTTCCAATAATATATATATATGTACTAATCTCTCAAAATCTATTTCGCAATGAAAGAAGTTATGTATATATATATATATAGATTGCCAATCTTAGGTATTTTTTTTTTATCTATGTGTATGTATTTCTTTTTTTTGTCGTTAGATCATCATCTAACAATAATCTAACGACTATGATGATATACATGAAAAGATGTGTATTATTAATGTTATTTCTCTCCTATTTTTTAATATAAAAAAATATAGATGATAAATTTTCTTTAACCAAATTTATATTTATGCATAAATAAAAAAAAAATTAGCTACTAGATATATATGTATATATATACCTTGCTGAAAACGTGGCATAGCACGTGAATGTAAATGTAATATAATCTTTGTTCCTCTTTTTGCCCCTCCTATTATATAATAAAATCTCATATATATATGGCATGATAAATATTAATACTATTTAAAATATTGTCTATATAGAAGTAAGAATACGTGAGCCCAGAGTTTTAATTTGCGGTACGAGGGCCATAGTTTAAGGCATGTTCTTCTTTGAGCATTTTCTCGCTGCAGTATTATTGCAGGGTGCTTTGGTTTTTCTCCCACTCTTTGCTCAGCCTCAAGATCTATCAGGTTTAATACTATATCTCTAACTTATCAACACCACTTCTACTATAATACGTACTACAAATGGCATTCTCAGGAAACAATAGAGCTATTATTGTTTGATGGCTCTGAATGTTTTCAGGTTTCATTAGTATTGACTGTGGAATATCGGATGGCTCGCGCTACACGGATGAAACAACGGGCATCAGTTACCTTTCGGACACACAATTCACGGAAAGTGGTGAGAACAAGGAGATATTACAAGCATACAGGGCGCAGAGGGCCAGTGAAAAGCAGTTTTGGAATCTCCGAAGCTTTCCGGAAGGTACTAAAAACTGTTACACTTTGAAACCTGGACGAGGCAAAGGTACCAAGTATTTGATCCGAGCAGGGTTCTTGTACGGAAACTACGATAACGAAGACCAAGCTCCAACTTTCGATTTGTATCTCGGAGTCAACGTTTGGGATACAGTGAGCATTAGGAATGCATGGACTCCAAAAACCACTGAAATCATACACGTCATTTCGACAGATCGCATACATGTTTGTCTAGTAAACACAGGCAATGGAATTCCATTTATATCAGTGTTAGAGCTAAGGCCCCTAAGAGACGACGTGTATGTAACAAAAAATGGCTCATCGTTAGCACTCTATGGTCGCTTTGATTTTTCTTCATTATCAACCGATCAACAAGTGTTGAGGTTAATTACGACTATAATTGGTTTTTTTATAGGTTGATAATAATTCAAGTGTTATTAAACTTTTTTTTCTCTTTTTTAAATGACAGGTACAAAGACGATGCTTATGATCGCTTGTGGGTATCTCTCGAGACAAAAATGTGGAAACCATTCTTAACCACTTCCCTTACGGATGACAATTCTATTAACAGGAACGATTACCAACTGCCATTCACCATCATGAACACGGCATACACCAGTAACCGAAGTACGGATTTCATGGATTTCTATTGGAAAAACTTAAGCGTAACCTCCGAATATTATTTCTACATGCACTTTGCCGAACTTGAAAAGCCCCAAACGAACCAGACAAGAGAGTTCAACATCTACATTAATAGGGATTTGTTCTACGGACCAGTTGTTCCCAAGTACTTAAGCGAAAATACAATATACAGCAAAATTACCTCAGGCATGAAAGCTGACCGTGAAGGACAGATTACTGTCTGGCTCAATAACACTGAAAATTCAACTCTACCGCCCCTTATAAATGCCATGGAGATTTACATACTAAAA
This sequence comes from Parasponia andersonii, assembly GCA_002914805.1. Classification (NCBI taxonomy): domain Eukaryota; kingdom Viridiplantae; phylum Streptophyta; class Magnoliopsida; order Rosales; family Cannabaceae; genus Trema; species Trema andersonii. Next base: position 25,985 of record JXTB01000645.1, read on the forward strand.
GAGATGTCTCAACAAGAAACAAATCAAACAGATGGTATATATATTCATCTTTATATATGCATATTATAAATATATCTCTAGATTAGTAAACTTGCCATATTATATGCTCATACATTCTTATTAGTTATTTTACATATTTCTGTCTGACGTCGTTAACTTTCTTTCCTCCTTTCCTATTCATATATGACAATATACCAGCGGAAGCTATCTGGAATGTCAAGTCAGCGTATGAAATAGAGAAAAACTGGCAGGGAGATCCTTGTGCACCTGAAGCTTTCACGTGGGATGGTCTTGTTTGCGATTACAATTCCGATTATCCGCCTAGAATTATATCTTTGTATGTCTTAAGGGAAAAAAGAAAAGAATAAAGAAAAAATATACGAACTAGTCGAATATTAGGCTCCTCTGATTATCCTCTTTGACACTTTATTTCTACATGCAATCAGGAATCTATCGTCAAGTGGATTAAAGGGAGAAATCGCTCCTTCAATTGCCAATCTGACAATGATACAACATTTGTAAAATTATCTCAATGTCCATTCTGATCATGTTATATTCTCTCAACCCTACTTCTTGTTTTATAATCTAGTAACCAATTAAATTTCATTGCAGGGATTTATCAAACAACAGCCTCAATGGGACAATACCTGAATTTCTAGCTCAACTTTCATTCTTGATAGTTTTGTAAGTTTCTCGATTGAAATTTTCTATTTGAAATCAGTTGATGTGGTGACATATCCTAAAATCACAATTTGTTTTCTTTACAGAAATCTAAAGGGAAACAATCTCACAGGTCCAGTTCCAGATGTACTGTCTGAAAAATCTAAGAATGGTCTATTATTATTAAGGTCCACCTTATCTCCGAAATTTTGTAAAGAAAATTGTGATATCTTTATATTTTATCATTCACAATATATTTTTTTTTAATTTTATCATTCACAATCTTGTCTTGCCTTATTTTTTTTTTCTTTTTTTTCCAATGTGAAATGAAGTTCATTTAAAATGTTTTGAGGGTACATATTGCTCAAGTCTTTCATTCATTTCACTTCAAAAAAAATAATAATAAATAAAATGTTGCCAAAAAAAATCAGATCTTTCAAATTTAAGAATTTGTTGTTCGTCATGAAATTAACTATCATTTTAACAGCATTGATACAAACCCGAGTAGTGGTCCATGTTCAGCGGGGTCGTGCGGAAAGAAGAATAGGTTTGTTGTCCCACTAATTGCTGCTTCAGTCGGTGGAGTACTTTTTGTCTTATTTGCTGTAGTGGCTATAATCTGGAGCCTTAAAAGAAAACGACAACGACAGACTAATAAGGATTTGAGAGGTTAGAATTCCGGTGTCTTATGTTACAAATGTTCATTTCAAGATTTTAGTCTCTGTTTTATTTGCTTTAATTTATTTTACTTGGTCAATCTGGAGTCTTCCCCTTGCTCCAAGGGTTTCTTTTCCCTTCATTTTCTTTTTTCGTGGGGGTGGGGTGAGGGGAAATGAACCTTTTTTCCTGATAAGTTAAGAAATAAGGATTTCAGAGGTTAGAATTCATGTTTTATATTATGTTACAAAGGTTCATTTCAATATTATAATCTCTTTTTAATTTGCTTGAATTTATTTATTTGCTTTCACTCTGCAATATTCTTCCCCTTGCTCCAACAAGGGTTTCGTTTCCCTTTATTTTTTTTTTTGGGAGGGGGGCGGCGGTATGGGGGATGAACCTTTTTCCCTTTATAAATTAAGAGATATACGCGATGTCCTGCTCTTCCCAGCTTAATTAAAATTTTACAAAAGTACCATGTAGATTATAATCATTTAATAAAGAGTATTGCTCTATGACAATGTACTAGCATATTATTATGTAGTAGATTGGGTTCACACGGGTGTAATTACCAATTGGTGCCCTATGACAAATGAAATTCGGCACCTGAAAAAAACATAAGTATACATTTTGTTTCTTAGATGACATATATATATAACTATTTTGCGCAATGTATATATGATGTAGGGATAACATCTTTTTCTTTAAAATTCAGTCAGTCAAACTTAGTTTTCTAGAACAAAAAAGACATTAAGAGGCATCTTTTTTCGGAAGGAATTTATTATTTTCTTCATTTTCAGTTAAGTATGTAACTAATTCTTTCAGGGTATCAAGGAAACCAAAAGTGATGGATATAGTAAAAATAGGGGGATATGTAGGAAATAAGAATGATTGAAATGATACCTTTTTTTTGTTGGTTATATAGAGATATAATGCGGGTATATTCTTATATTTTCAAGAAATTAAATTTTTCATGCAGTTACTAGTTGTTACTCTTAGTCATATTATTGATTCGGAATTATAGTTCTACGTACATGAATTCAATTCAGTGATTTTTACTCGCTCAAAAATAGAAAAGAAGTCAGCTACATATATTTAATGACAATGATATATATTTACAGAGTACAATGGAGATAACGGGTCAATTGTCTCTAGAAAGAAACATTTTACGTACTCAGAGATTCTAAAAATAACCAACAACTTTGAAACGGTCCTAGGTGAAGGTGGATTTGGAAAGGTTTACTACGGCAACTTGAAGGGCAATGAAGTCGCAGTGAAGATACTATCCCCTTCATCTTTTCAAGGGCATCGACAATTTCATGCAGAGGCATATATTATTCTAAATTATTAATTCACACAAAGTTAATTTTGATGATCATTATCAGCAGACAAACATTGCAACTAATATATCTTATTCACGTAATTATGTACAGCTTAAACTACTTTTGAGAGTTCATCATAAAAACTTGACTACCCTAGTTGGATATTGCAATGAGGAGACTCATATTGGGCTCATCTACGAGTACATGACCATGGGAAACTTAAGATCACATCTTTCAGGTTTATTCAGAGTCTATTTAATTAGTATTATGGCCTTGCACTTAAATTTTTAGCTAACTTTAAATTTTTGTTCTAATTAATTATTCTGTTTTTTTGCATATTGTAAAGGTGATTGGAAGGCTGACCAATTTTGTTTAATAGACATTGCATGTTTTTTTTAATGAACGTTATAGGTAGCACTCCAAACATCTTGAGTTGGGAAGACAGACTACGTATAGCAATAGACATAGCACAAGGTTAGTTATGTAAAAATTGTACGACATAAATGTATGTATCTAAAATTTCTTTCCTTACTTTTTTACTCCGCCACATGATGCGGATGTTAACTAATTCAGGACTTGAGTACTTGCACAATGGATGCAAGCCACCCATAATTCACCGAGATGTGAAGTCGACAAACATCTTGTTGAATGAAAAGTTCCAAGCCAAGCTAGGTGATTTTGGGGTTTCCAAGATTTTTCCCAATGAGGGTGACAGACAAAGTGTTAGTGGCACTCTTGGTGTATCAACAAATGTTGTTGGCACTCCTGGATATCTTGACCCTGAGTAAGTACTACAAATATCTTTAATATCAAATTACGAAATTTAACCATATAAATTAAATATCAATTACTTGCAAACAAAAAAAAAAATTATCCTGATGTACTCGTTTGTCTAAATCGATTTCCATAACTTCTTCGCTTACAGGTACTACGCATCGAACTGGCTAAATGAGAAAAGTGATGTTTTTAGTTTTGGGGTCGTTTTATTGGAGTTAATAACAGCTCGACCAGTGTTAACAAAAGCCGAAGAGAATAACCATATAATCCTTTGGGTTAGTTCGAAGCTTGCTAATGGAGATATTGAAAATATTCTTGATCCAAGATTGGAAAGACGTTTTATAAATACAAATATCGTCTGGAAAACTATTGAAATATCAATGGCTTGTGTCTCAAAAACTTCCACCAGTAGGCCAGCCATGAGTCGCGTAGCAATTGACTTGAAGGAGTGTTTGAGAGCGGAGTTAACCCGAAAGGACGGCAATGATGAAGCTGAATCAAAACAATATTTAGTTGAAATGATCTCCCAGAACATTACATCTTCGGAACAACTCACTCCTCAAGCTAGGTAACAACCAACTGGTCCCCCCCCTACCCGCCAAATCCGCCCCCGAAGAAAAAGGACCAGAGTATTTGGATGTATTAGTATTACTCGTAATTATATTTTCTGTACCCTCTTCGTAATACATGTTCTACTTTATACTGCGTGCTTAATTCTTCTATATTTTATGAACACTATAGAATTCGGTACTCATATCTTATAAACACTTAAATTATGACAAACACATTTTGCCGTATACAATTTTTCTTCTCTTTTTTGTGATGAATTATTGGTTAATTTCTAATCAAAAATTTAATAATGTACAACAAAGTCAAACAAGTAATCTCAGCTATTTGAAAATCTTTTTATGGAATTTTACCTTCGCCGAGCTAATGAAACGTCAGAATTCTAGATCGTGCAATTTGGGAGAAATTACAAGAGTATTCTCTTAATTTAGGCAAAATGCTTGATTGACTCTCTGATTTTCGAAAAATTGGTTAAATTTATATGTAAAGGACAAAAGTATCATTCCTCCTGAAAAAGTCTACTATCCGTTTCGTTTGTTTTTTCTTTTAGTAAGTCCAATATTCTTCGTTATGTAAAACAATTTCTACTCATTTTAAAAAAAAAACTATAGCGATGATTTTGCGTTTGCTTTGTGGTGTTTGGAAAAGGGTACAATGAGGCTATTTTTGTCATTTTAAATAATATTTTTTTCTTTTGACCCAATTAGACGATGGTAGAACTTGACCTAATTTGTTAATCCAAAATGATGTAATTTGTTAGTTTTGAAAACACGCGGGGTGTAATATTTGACCATTCTGTCTAAATTCAAGGAAATGTTTTGTGTGTATTTCGTATTGCAAATTTATGTAGAAAATGTTTTTTTCTAAAATGCCGATATATCTTTAAAAGTGCTTAGGAAAATACATATTTTATGAGTTTTTGCTTTGAGTTAAATACATATTTTATCTGGCTGATTTCCCTCCTTGAGATCTCATAGCGCAGTGCGGGAATACTCAAACTCAATTCGGATCGAAACAAACCATTGCCAAGAGTCTTTCGGAATTATTATTGAATAAAACACGTCTCTTTAACTCCATCAACGCGAGGACTGTGCATCGATGTTTCAACTATACTGCTGCGATTTAAACTCCCGTACAGGTATTTGACTCCTTAAGCGTGTGAATAGTGAGGTTTTTTGGTACTTGTAGCAGTACTCTGGTAAAGGGTCAGCAAGTCTTCGATTGAGAAAAAATTGATTGAAGATTTGCTAGGGTTTCTACTGCAGTACCGAATAGTGATCTACTAGGATTTCGCTACAGTTCCTACCCGCTACAGTGTTCTGCTAGTATTGTTTGTTTTGCTACAGAGCCGATTGTCGTGGTCATCATGGGTGAGGAGATCTTGGGTCACAAAGGCCTTTTTTCATTCTACAAGAAGGACATTGTGGCTGATTCTTCTTTGGCTCCCTATAGAAAATCCTTTGCTGATGTGGTTCTCAACAAGAAAATAATTATTATGCCCCTCCCTTCCACATCTTCAATTCCTTAACAAAAGAGTGTTTACGTTTTAGTCAAGGTTAATCCTACTACAGTAGAAAAACGATTAAATCTTTGTAAGTTTTCTCTTATTGGACGTGTCATTTTATCTAAAGGTGATAAACCTTGGTCTTTGCTTGATTTGAAGGCAATACTAGATTCAATTTGGAAAATTTCATCTTGGCGCCTTATTTCTTTGGGCAATGGGTACTTTCTAATTTTGCTTACTTCGGAGCAAGATAAGACTCAGGTTTGGAGTATGAGTTCTTTGAATATTAACTTAGGTATCTTAAGACTTCAACCATGGGCTCCCGGTCTCGTACCTAATGAGCAAAAGACTACAAATGTTCAAGTTTGGGTCCATTTTTATGAATTACCATGGGAATTTTGGCATCCACAAATCTATTCTGATTTGGCTAGGACTGTGGGGATTCCTTTGAAGATTGACCAAACTACTCTTAATGGAGATTTTGGTCATTTTGCTCAAGTTTTGGTGGATATTGACCTCAAGAATCCTTTGCTTGATTCAATTCAAGTTGAGAGCGGAGATGAATGTCGTTCTGTTTATCTCTCTTATGAGAGATTTTCTGATTTTTGTTCTACTTCTTCCTCTATTTGCCATGTTCCTTCTAATTGTTATCATAATAAACCAAAAGAGGACAAGGAAAAGATCAATAAGAAGAGTGAGGAATCAGCCCCAAAGCAACAAGTCTATATTGCAAAGTCTATTACCAATCAGGTAGTCTCCAAAGATGTTCAAAAATCTCCAGATATGCCAGTAACGAAAATTTTCACTTCTCTTGCATTGGATTTGGACAAGAATAATTCTCTTGTTCGTTTTGGAAATATGGAAGATGAAGTTGAAATAGTTGACAACCTAGAAAAGAATAAAGCTCATTATGATAAGGAAGATGAGTTGGTAGCTATTGATGAAAACGTAAATTCTAAAGAGGATGTAGCCTTAAACCATGATTCGGAGCACATTTCGAATATGGATAAAGTAGTTAACACTGAGGTTCATGAAAAGCATATTGAGGCCCCTACTACCGAGGTAGGTATTTCTGATCCAAAAGATTCCTCTTCTTCTGTGGAATCTAAGAGTGACCACAATATGGACACTAGTGATCTCTCTCCAACCAAAGTCTTCACATCAAAATATGAGGGTTGGTAAGAAGTGCAGTCTAAGAAAAATAAGAAAGCTTCATGATAACTCTATGAAAATAGAGTTATCTTGTGTGTTTTTAGTTTTAGGTTAGTTGCTTTAGAATAATAAATTTTATAGTTTAGGTGCCTTTCTTTACTTTATTTTAGTTTTTGGCGTTGCTGATGTTTAAGATCTAATCTAGTTAATATCTATCTTATTTCCCTTGATTTTTATTAGAATTGCTGAAATCTAGTCTTAAGCCCTACAGAGATTAAATGGCAGCATCCTAGAAGGAAAGCTGAATTTAAGTCAAAGCTGGAAGTAACTTTGCTGCAGCAACATGCTAGAGCAACACTGAATAGCAGAGTCAATTTCTAGCTGGCATATATTTCTTATAGCTGGTGCTGACAGCTAACAGAAAATACCAGCTAAAGAGAAATGAAGAAAAGTGGTCCTTACCCCTCTATTTGGCTGACACGTGCGCTAGGGTACCTCATGTACCCTAATATAAAAGAAAAAAAAAAGAGTACTGAAAGAGGGAGGTGGGAGGCGGCTGAACTAGGAGATATACGGAAAAGGAAAGAAAGGAGAGAGAGGATATAGTACAGAGAAGAAAGGAAGAAGAAGGGGAGGCGTACTGGCAGCAGCAAGGAGCTAAACCACCATCATCTAGCTAGCACTTTCTTCATCTCTTTTAATCTTCTTTGTATTTAATAATTTCTTTTCCTTTTCTTGAACTTTCTGTACTCTATGGAGAATTTTAGGTTGCTGATTTTTACATTTCAGACCATGAGCTAAGTTCCCTTAGCTGGAATTATGATGAATCTGAGGTTGTAATGATGGATTAAAGTTGTTTTAAATGTTTATGGTATTTTCCTCTAGTT
>JXTB01000645.1:34351-108094 GCA_002914805.1 Parasponia andersonii
TTTTGTTAGTAAGGTTTGGTCTTGTTCTTACTTTGGTTCTCCGATGTCTGTTTTGGTTAATAAACCTAAAGATTTGAAGCGTGAATTGAAATTATGGAATTGGAAAGTTTTCGGTGATCTCAAGCTCAATATTTCCAAAGCCATAGAGAATGTTTTATCCATTCAGGAGCGAATAGCTAATGAGAGTCTTTCTGACTCTCTTCTTTTCTAAGAAAATGAAGTACTTTGTACCTTAGACAATTATTTATCTCAGGAAGAAACTTATCTTCGAGAACAGAGTAGGATCAAATGGCTTAAAGAAGGGGATAAAAATTCTACTCTCTTTCATAATATGGTGAAACGTTGTCAGGCAAAAAAGGTTTTGAGTTATATGAAGATTGGTGAGGATATTGTAAAAGACGTTACTTTAATTTCTTCTTATATTCAATCTTTCTATAAAGATTTGTTCACTGAGCCTCAAGTTAGTGCTACTGATTATTCTGGTGTTCAGGAGATTATTCTGAATCTAGTCTCTTCTTCAGATAATTTGGAGCTTTGTCGAACTCCTAATGAAGAAGTAATTCGGTTGATGGTATTTAATATGGATGCTTTGAGTGCCCCAGACCCTAATGGCTTTTTAGGCAAGTTTTTTCGCCACTGTTGACATATTATTGGTTAAGATGTGGTTTCCGCGGTCCAGCAATTCTTCCACTCTGGTAGTTTAACACCTGGTCTTAATTCTAATTTTCTCGTGTTAATTCTAAAAGTGGATCATGCTCTTACTATTGATCAATATTAGCCTATTGTTTTGGGGAATTTCCTTTACAAACTGATTACTAAAATCATTATTGATCATTTGGGTCGCATCTGTTCTCGAATTATTTCTGCTAATCAATTTGGTTTTGTGCCTGGAATAAGTATTAGAGATTGTATTGCTGGCGCTTCAAAATGTTATAATTGTTTGGATAAAATAAGTTTTAGGGGCAATTTTGCTATGAAGTTGGACATTAGAAAGACTTTCGACACTTTGCGGTGGGACTTTATTAAAGTTGTTCTTTCATCTTTTGGGTTCGACAACAATTTTATTAATTGGATGGAAAATATATTTCACTCAGCTCATCTTTCTATTCTGATTAATGGTTCCCCCATGGCTATTTTTCATGTTCAAGAGGAGTCAGACAGGGTGACCCTCTCTCTCTCCTCCTTTATTTGTTCTTGCTGAAGATTACCTCAGTCGCTATTTCAACATTTTGATTCGTCAGGGTGATCTTGTTCCAATGACTTCTACTAGAAAGGAGAAGGCTCCAGTCCACTATCTTTTTGTCGGGCTTCAAAAACAATGTTAGAGTTATTATGAAGGCCCTCCAACATTATGAAATTTTGTCTGGGTAACAAGTGAATTATTCTAAGTCTTTTATTTATTTTGGTCGTGCAGTTCTATTTTCTACAATTTTGAATTTCCTGAACTTCACGAGTATGAGGAGAGGTAGTTTGTCATTAAGTTATCTTGGAGTCTCTCTTTTTGTCGGTTCTCCAAAGCGTTCTAATTTTCAATCACTATTGGACAAGGTTTATAATATCTTTGAATATTGGAAAGGTTTGAATCTTTCAATTGCTGGGAGAGTTAGCCTTATTAATTCCATAATCATGGGTCATTATCTTATTCTTTTCAAGTCTATCGATGACCGGCTACTCTTTTAAAAGAGTTGATTTCTTCAATTAGAAATTTTTTATGGTCTGGAACATCCAAAGTGGCTAAGCCGATTATTATCTCTTGCAAGATGTGCTGGAAATCTAAAAAGGACGGTGGTCTTGGCCTTCGAAATCCTAGAATTCTCAACTCGGCATTCTTAAAGAAGCTTTCTTAGAGCTTATTGACTGATGATTCTTTCATTTTTAGATTCTTGAGAGGGAGATTTTTCTCCAAAGGTTTTACTCAACGTCAATTTTGGAAGTCTTCTATTCAGTGTGGTTTGAGATCTCATATCCAGTCTCTTATCAATGAGTCAATTTGGGCACCTGGTAGAAACTCTAAGGTACACTTCTAGAGTGATAATTGGCTTGGTTCTCCTTTAATTAGGATGATAGATTGCAATGATACTTTGGAACCTGGCATTGATACTACCATTGATGAACTTCTTTTGAATTATGAATGGTCTCTACCTGCTTCCTTTACTTCCAATTTTCTGATAATTACTGAAGAGATCAGGAAGACGGTTATATGTGATTCTCTAGATAAACTTATTTGGTGACATTCTACTTCTGGTAATGTTACGTGTGCAGATGCCTACAATTCTTTGATCGGTCCTTCTATAAAGGAAAGACGGGGTAATAAGTTTTGGGCTAGCTATATTCCTCCATCGCATTCTATGGTTTTTTGGAGATCTCTCCAAGATAAAATTCCAACAAAATGTAATCTCATGCGGACAGGGTTTATCATGACTTCATGTTGTCGTTTTCGCTTTAGAAATGAGGAAACTACTGATCACCTTTTCATCTTATGTGACTTTGCCCACAGTTTTTGGGGAGCTATCTCTTCGGATTTTAGGCGACGTATTCGATTAGATGACTCTGTTATTGATCTTTGGCTTGACACCCTTTGAGGTTGATTTTAGTAGCCAAGTTTCACAGCTTTGGAGATCGGCTATTGTGACTGCTGTTTGGGTTATTTGGACTTCACGTAATAAGTTATTGTTTGACAATGAGCTCACTTCTATCCATATAGCCATCACTCTGGTATGGCGTGCAGTTGGTGAATCTAACAATGTTGGATCAGGTACTATAAAAAATTCTTTAGAGGAGTTAGGAATTCTAAAATGTCTTAACGTCAAGCTAAAGCCATCAAAAGCTCCAAAAATAGTTAAAGTATTTTGGCGAGTCCCATCGGTAGAATGGTTAAAGGTTAATACAGATGGTACTGCTTATAGTTGTCCTAGGTTAGCAAGTTGTGGTGGTGTTTTTAGGATGTCTAGAGGTCTCTTTAAAGGGGGTTTTACCATTTCTATTGTAAGGCCTATGCTTTTGAGGCAGAATTGGCTGCTGTGATTCATGCAATTTTCTATGGATGAGACTTAGGGTAGAAAAACTTATGGCTGGAAAGTGATTCGGCTTATTTGGTTTCGATTCTGAAGTCTCATTTTTGTTTGTTCCTTGGCATTGGAGACCATTGTGGATGCATTGTCTTGGATTGATTTTAAAGATGTATTTTCATGTTTCCGACATCTTTCGCGAAGAGAATGTTGTTGCTGATATTTTGGCTTCTAGAGCGACAAGTATTCAAGCTCTGACTTGGTGGCATACTGCTCCTCCATTTATCCATGATACAATTAAGAAAGATTATTCAGGGCTTTGTGGTTACTGCTTTTCTTAGTTGCCCATTTATAATACAATGTGCTCTTTTTTCCTTTTTGTAGTTTTTCCTATTGGGTTTTACGCAAAAAGGTTTTTAATGAGACATTATTGGGAGGTTAAGACAATAGTTTTGTTTCGGTATAACTATCTGGCTCTTCTTAGGGTTGTTTTTAGCTATTATTATTTTCCATTTTGGAGATTGTATTTTTCAAATATTTTGTATCTTTTTTATTTTTATTTTCTTTTATTTAATAAATTACCGGAGGTTTTCTTAGTTTCCTTCGTAGGAACCTAAGTTATTTCCTCTAGGTACCATTTAGCAAAAAAAAAATACATATTTAATCTAAAGCCAAAGAATTCTAATTAATTATTTGAAAAAAGAGAGAGGGAGAACGAAAAAATCTAGTTACAAATCATATTTGAGAGGTTACATGTGATTTGTTTGTAAGTATGTCAAGCGCTGCAAATAACGTATGACATAAGAACTAGAGAAATTACTTTTTGCACATAATTAATTTGTATTAGTAATATATAAGACCAATTTGGTATTGTTATGATATATTGGATCTATGATGTAGTCCTGCTATATTTCTATTGTGAGCAAGAAGCAGTTATGAGGGAAAAATAAAATAAAATTCTAGACATTTAGTAAATTTAATTCACAAAACTCTTGTGCTATTTAAAATGAGCACCTAGTGTTTAGTAAACTATAAATTGTATGTCATATAAAATGTAATTTTAGATAATTTGTATTGTGACAATAGAATCAGCTTTGAAAAACAACTCTTATCTTATTTCTCAAATTTTACTTAAAATAGCTATTACACAACAATTTAATTTAAAAATCTGCTAACAAAAAGTAGTAACATACTAAATGCCTCTCCCTCCTCTTTTTTTCCCTAACCATTTTTAATAACTAAAAGTAAAATCTAGAAGCAATTCCAAATGGGGTCATAGTACCTAAAGGAGTATCTGCTCTCTACTTTTTTTTTCTTTTTTTCTTTCCTCCTACCGAAACATATGCTAAATTGAGCAAATTAGAATCATTTCCTCCCTTACCAAAACATATGCTAAATTAAACAAATTAGAACCATTTCTTAATCAAAAAATCAGCAAACTCTCTAAGCCAACAACAAAACAAAGAAAAAATAAATAAAGAATTCAGTAATTCATTCAGCCAAAAAACCTAAATAAATAAAAAAAAAATCAGTCAACTCAAGTATTACATAAATTAGAGACTAACAACAACGTCTGATAACTCCTTGAAAATGGAGTTGTTTGGTGCTTAATTGCATTTGATTTTTGCTATGTTCTATTTTATTTTTGATTTACTGTGTGTTATTTTGATAGTTTAATTGTGTTTTTGTGTAAGAACTGAAGCAAAATGCAATTAGGGCCATTTTGGTGAAAAATAGAGATAAAATCGATGACTGAAGAACAAAAAGCATCTAAGGGCCCGAGATGTCGCGTAGCCATTTCACGATCAACTGTGTGGCCTTGCAGTTCCTAGGCATGGCTGCGCCATTTGTTGTTATGGCCACATGCAAGTGTGGCACAACTGTGCAGCACCTGAGTGTTGTTGTACCTCTCCCTTTTGAAGTTAGGGTTTTGAGGGCTATTTGATAAATGATTAATTTATTCATAAATCAAGTATCATTCAACTCAAATAATTGTAAGTTCTCAAGCACTTATGTTGGTTTGATATGCTCTTACTTTATTTTTGTAGTTCTTATGAATAAATAAGAATTAAGAAAAACTAGTGATAAATATGAATATTTTAACTATTCTAGAGGAAAGTTGAGTCTGATATAAATACAGCGCAATGAAAATCAAGCAAAATAGAGCTAAAATGAAGAAATGGCATTCCCGGGAAAAAAAAACTATCGTACTAAGTTCTAAAACCAAGAGTGTCATAACGCTTGAATAGTAGCGCCGCAGTGCTACCTAGAAATTAGACTTCTAGAGGCTAGCCAACGTCCTGAAGTGCATTTTCAGCAAGTTGTTTGAGCTATTTTGGATCATTGATGCCAGTCGATTGAATGACTGACATTCCACCTGACTTAGGTCACCTTAGAGCCCTTAAATATATCCTTAAGCCTCTATTTCAAGTGTGGAAAAGTTGGAGAGGAAACAAAATAAAGCGAGCTCAAAACTCCTATAGAGGAAGGAGCTTGAAGAAAAAATCTTGGCGAGGATGCTTGAGAGAGTGGCTTGAAAAAATTAAAACTTGAAGTTCTACCTCTATAAAATAATTTTTCTCATCCTCTTTCTCACCCAAATCTCATTTGAATTTTGTATTATGCATGATTATTGAACATGTTTACAGATGTGAAATTCTTGTTGAGATTAGTGTTGGAGTATCCTATGTTTAATTAATTGTTATATGCTTAGGGTGTAATGTAACTTAAACTTTGATTCTATGTCTTGATTTCTAATATGTTCTTTGATATTGTTCTTGAATTTATTTATGTTATTCCATACATAATGCTTCTCAACTAATTAGCTACTAGTTGTGTAAAAACCCAGATTTTGGGAGGATAATTTGGACAATTTACCAATTTTCCGGATATAATACTGTGGAGATTAAATTGTAAAAATTTTGTGCAGAAGGACTAAATGGCAATTTTTTGGGGACTAGATTGATAGAGATTTGAAATTTGGAGACTTATGTATAATTTTTGAAAAATTGTACAGTCCTATGAGACAGGGCCATGTGCCCTATCCTTTTCTTTTCCCTCTCTCTCTTCTTTTTCTTCTCCCCCGACTTCTCTCTCTCTCTCTCTACGTTTCTCAACTGCACCACCAGAGGAAGCCACGACCCCAATTTCAGCCGTCGTCTGCCCGCGTCACCGACTGGCATCGACTCGCCAGACCACGTTGAAGCTCCGCCGTCCCTCACCAGCCACCGCCGTCGCCTGCAACCCCAGAAATCCTCCAAGTCACCGTTTCGATATTCTCGTCACTGGCGACGATTCCGGCCACCATTCAACCTCCAACAGGTCCTGTTGGATTCGTCTCGTCTCAAGGATCATCAAGGTATATATATCTCAACCCCATTTTGACCAGATTGAAAGTTGCCATTTTTGGATATTTTGAGTTTAAGTTTGACTTTTTGATCCAGTCGTTGGAATGAGCTTTTGTTGTTATTTTTGGATTGTACTCGGAAAATGGAGAAGTTTGATATATATATTGCCTATGTTTGGTGATCGGCACGGAAATCGAGATTAGACGGTCGAGATTTGCCTTGTTTTGCATGCCACCAGCTCGGTGTGGGTCCGGACCCGAATTGGACAAGTTATATGCCTAACCTAGCTATTTTGGGTGTTAGGAATTCAGCGAAGAGGTCCGTTTGTGGAATTGAAGCTCATTGAGAAGTTGGTTTTTCAAAAGAAGACGATTGAGGGCTTCGAATTTGTTCCAGAGTATGATTATTTTCACACTTCAGTTCTGTATTGCACGTGTCATAGGATCATACATGAGCACCATGTTAGCATCGTAGGTTTACAGTGTGGCACTGCATGCCCCACCGTCGGTGAAAGTCTGTAAACTCGCCTGGGGTTTTGTTACTTTTGATTATCTCCTCATTTAGCAGGCGTAGGCAATTTGGTTGCCCCTCCAGGTTTGGTAGGAGACATATTGGTGTCCCCTTCGGGTATGGGATTAGGTATTAGGCTGGCTGTTAGACATACTTAGTACCATCATCCTGGGTTTCCATAGATAAGAGGATGAGAGCTCATGAGTATGGGTTGATTTGTGTCATGTGTATATGGATTGAATGGTTTTGATTACACTGCTTTTATATATACATATGGATTTCCAGTTTGGATTATATATATATATGTATATTTTGGACTAAACTAACCATACAGGAATTCCCCATCACTAAAATATTTTCGATCGAGGTAATTATTTTTCCTACTGGGCATTTTATGTTCACTCTCCCTACCTTCTTCCTTAGTTGGTGTCTAGTGCGATCTCGGTGATCAAGAAGAGTAAGAGGTCATCCAGATTGCAGTTCGTCTCTTGGAAATGCTAGGAGTTTGTTGTCGTAGTCTTTGGACTGTTTGGGTTTTGTATTTGCATTAAACAAAGATTACTGCTTTCTATTTTGTCTCTAAACTTATATATGTCATTCTGTTATTTGACTTTTGTTGTGGATAATGGTGATGCTTAGGCTTTTATGTGACTTCGTGATTTTTAATTATTATTCAGTCTATGTTTAATGGTGTATACGAACTGTGGAAGTGGTTCATGGGATGGAATTCTGATTATTTTATTTAAATGGACTGTTTTTATAAAAACTAGAACTTTTGACATTTTTCAAATAAATCAAGGAATTTCCCACCTTTGTGAAATTCCTTTTTTGCCACTAGCCCAGGTTTTTGGATCGTGACAGAAATTTTTGGTATCAAAGCTTTGAGTTTAACAGCTCGAACGTATCACCATTAAACTAGATTGAAGTTGTTTTTATGACAAACATGCATTATTATCCCACAAATAGTTTGGCATATTGTTTCAGACTTGTAGGAATGCCTCCTAGAAGAGTTCTGAGGCACCAGCCGGGTACCGAACCTCCTCTTCCGGATTTCACTCATCTGATTGAGGCAATGCAGTAGGCATTCGTCCAGATGAGCAATCCAAACTATCAGCCTCCAGCTCCAAGGGAATGACAGTTGGATCAGGCTGATCATCTCAAGCGGTTCATGCGTCTCCAGCCAGGGCAGTTTGATGGTAAACCAGAAGCTCTCACGGCAATTGCTTGGTTACATGAGATGGAGAAGCACTTTTGAGCCATTGGTTCTCTGATCGAGTTTTGGGCTGTGTTTACTGTTACCCGTTTGACGGGGAGTGCCATTCGTTGGTGGGAGATAGTGGAATGCAAGATATAGTAGGTCTGACTTGGGAAGACTTTGAACGGATTTTCAAGACCCAGTATGCCAATGAGGATCAGCAAGATGAAGTTGTGAACCGATTTGAGACATTGATTCAAGGTAACAGAACGGTGAATGAGGACCTGATAGAGTTCACTGAGTTGGCAAATGTTGCTCTTAGACTAGGTATTAGCGAGAAGTACCGAGTTGCCAAGTTCAGGAGTCGTCTGAATTGGAATATTTTGAATAGGATTAGTACTAAGACCTTCCATACTCTTTCTGAGATTGCAGTGGCTACCTAGCGGGCAGAGGCCATCGAAGAAAGTTTGGATTCCAGGAGGAACCAGCAGAGAGGTAATGACAGGAAAGCCACTAGAAGGAACCAGGGGCAGTGGTCAGCCCAGGGTACTCTGAACAGTGGAAGCTCAAACAGCAGTGGTTCTTCAGGGGGTGGCAGAGGCAGTCCGTATGAAGGATGTTTTGCTTATAACCAGCCAGGTCATCGGAAGGAGTGTCCCAACCATCTACAGAAATCTCCTCTTTCTTAAGGAGGACCACAGAGGAGCCAGTCCGATTCTGTTTCTTATTAGAACACTCAAGCAAGGCCGCAATAGTCACAGGGTGCTTTGCAGGCTTTTACTTCCCTTCAGCCTTATCAGCATCAGTACCACCCTCAGGGTTTTACTCAGAACTTTCAGACTCCTCAGGCTTTAGGGAGTTAAGGTGGGCGTGGATATGGTAGTAGTGGTCCAGGATCCAGCAGTAGCCATCCTGGTCAGGGGAGAGGCAACAAGGAGAAAGGGAAGGTGACTGGCCAAGCCTATACTTTTACTAGGGCAGACGACACTCAGGATTGCACCGGTCGAGGTGTTGTTGACGGTATGATCCTTCTTTCACACTCTAGGGCACATGTTTTGTTTGATACTGGTGCATCCTATTCATTCATATCCTTATTGTTTGCTCAACTGTTAGGGTTGGAATTTTCTGATTTGGATTATGTATTGATATTGGGTACACATTAGGGAGGAGTAGCTGATGTGTCTAGTGTGTGTAAGTCTTGTCGGGTTGTGATTGGTGATAGGAAGCTTCTTGCTGATTTGATTGTGTTGTCGATGGGACAGTAGGAAGTAATACTCAGTATGGATTGGTTGTCAAAATATCGAGCGGTTGTGGACCGTCGTATGAAGTAGGTGACTCTTTTTCCTAGTGATTGATATCCTATTATCTATCAGGCTGGGATGAGTCCGTGAAAGCCTAGTCCTATTCTGAAAGCGTGCATGGGTGGAAGAAAGAAACTTGAGTGTTATAGGAATTTGTTTGCCATGGATGGCGAGGTAAAGACAGATGATCAAGACCCATGAATTACGATGGTGTGTGAGTATTCAGAGGTGTTTCCTGAAAACTTACCGGGGTTACCACCAGATAAGGAGATCGAGTTCTGTATTGAACTAGTTCCTGGAGCTCAGCCAGTTTCTATTCCAGCCTATCACATAGCACCTACTGAGATGGAAGAATTAAGAGAACAGTTGGACGATTTGCTCTCCAAGGGATTTATTCGCAGTACCACTTCTCCTTGGAGTGCTCCTATTTTGTTTGCAAAGAAAACTGATGGTTCGTTGAGACTTTGTGTGGATTACCGGAAGTTGAACCAGTTGACAGTGAAGAACAAGTATCCTTTGCCAATGATAGATGAGTTGTTTGATTAACTCGGTGGTTTAAGGTTCTTCTCTAAGATCGATTTGAAATCTGATTATCATCAGTTGAAGATAAGAGAGGATGATATACCTAAGACAGTATTCAGAACTCGATATGGTCACTTTGAGTTTCTGGTACTACCATTTGATTTGACGAATGCTCCCGCAGCATTTATGGATCTCATAAATCGGATTTTTAGGCCATTTTTGGAGCGTTTTATGGTTTTGTTCATCGATGACATCCTGGTGTATTCCAAGACTCGAGAAGAGCATGTCGAACATCTGGGGATAGTACTTAAGACCCTGAGAGATCATCAGTTGTATGCCAAGAAATCGAAGTGTGACTTTTGGATGTCAGAAGTGAAGTTCTTGGGTCATGTGATTTCTCACGGAGGTATTTCAATCGATCCCGCTGAGATCGAAGCTGTTCTGGAATGGGAAAGACCGAGAAATATGACGGAGGTATGTAGTTTCCTTGGATTGGTAGGCTACTACCGTCGTTTTGTGCAAGATTTCTCGAGAATTGCTTTGCCTTTGATGAAGTTGACCANNNGCTTATGCTTCTCGTCAGTTAAAGCCACATGAGAGGAACTATCCTACCCATGATCTGGAGCTTGCAGCAGTGACCTTTGCTTTGAAGATTTGGTGATGTTACTTGTATAGTGTGAAGTTCGACATATTCTCCGATCATAAGAGTTGAAGTAAATCTTTACTCAGAAGGATCTGAACTTGAGACAGCGAAGATGGGTTGAGTATATGGAGGATTATGACTTCAACCTATAGTATCATCCTAGTAAAGCCAATGTTATAGAGGATGCACTAAGTAAAAAGCCTCATGGTGCACTAGCTGCACTAGTGTTTGAAGACTAGAAGAACTCAGTTGCGATTGGTGATTACAACTTGCAGTACTTCGAGAATGAAGGGGTTGCTTGCCTGAATAACATTGTGATTTCACCATTTCTTCTCCAGACTGTCCAGCGGAGTCAGTGGCAAGATAGGGAGTTGAGGACAATCTAGAACTGACTTTAGAATGGTGAGCAGTTATATGGTTGGAGCACTAATAGAGAAGGGTTTTCGCTTTTCAGTGGGAAGTTGGCTGTAGCTGATGACCCTAATCTTCGAGAAACTATTCTAACAGAGGCTCACAAATCAAGGTTCACAATATATCTGGGTAGTACCAAGATGTACCAGGACTTGAAGCGGCAGTATTGGTGGAAAGGTATGAAGAAGGATGTAGCTACTTTTATGTCTAAGTGTTTGACTTGTCAGTGAGTCAAGGCTGAACACCAGAGACTAGCTAGATTACTTCAGCCGTTGCCAATTCTAGAATGGAAGTGGAAAAAGATCACGACGGACTTCATGACCCGTTTGCCGAAGACCTTGAGGAAGAATGACGCAGTTTGGATAGTAGTCGATCGGTTGACGAAGAGTGCTCACTTTATACCAATCCGGATGGACTACTCTCTTACTAAGCTCAGTAGACTATATGTGGAAAACATCATACGCTTGTATGGTCTGCCTTCAAGTATAGTCTCTGATAGAGATCCAAGGTTCACTTCTAAGTTTTGGAGAGCCTTGCAGAAAGCATTTGGTACACAGTTGGATATCAGTACGACTCACCATCCTGAGTCAGATGGTCAGTCTGAAAGGACTATTCAGATTCTTGAGGACATGCTACATTGTTACATACTGGACTTTGGTGGGAAATGGGATGATTATCTTCCTTTGGTGGATTTTGCTTATAATAACAATTACCAGACCAGTGTGGGTGTGGCTCCATATAAAGTATTGTATGGAAGGCCATGTAGATCGCCTTTGTATTGGGCGGAGCCCGAAGAGCGTGTTACTCTTGGACCAGAGTTGATTGAAGAGACTACTGAAAAGATCAAGGGTATCCAAGAGAGACTCAAAGAGATTCAGAGTCACTAGAAGAGTTATGCTGACCCGAAGAGGCGTGAGGTAGAGTTCGATACTGGGATTCCGTATTCTTGAAAGTGACTCCAAGGTGAGGCGTGACAAGATTTGGGGTTAAGGGTAAGCTTGCTCCAAGGTATATTGGTCCCTTTTAGATCAATAAGAGAATTGGACTAGTGGCGTATCGCTTGAACCTGCCTACATAGTTGGATCACATGTATAATGTGTTTCATGTGTCGATGTTAAAGAAGTACACGCCGGACCCATCTCATGTTATTCAGTACATGCATGTACCGATCCAAAAAGATGTGTCTTATGAAGAGTAGCATGTTCGTCTGTCGGCTAGAGAGTTGAAGGTGCTTCGCAACAGAGAGATTCCACTTGTCAAGGTGCTTTGGGAACATCATAACGAAAATGAGACTACTTGGGAACTCGAGACGGAGATGTACCCTCATTTATTTGACTTTCAGTCAGAAGTTTTATTCTGATGTAAACCTTGACTTGTACTTTGAATTTCGGGACGAAATTCTTTTGAGGAGGGGAGAATGTAAAAACCCGGATTTTGTGAGGGTAATTTGGATAATTTACCAATTTTCTGGATATAACATTATGGGGATTAAATTGCAAAAGTTTTGTACAAAAGGACTAAATTACAATTTTTGGGGGACTAGATTGATAGAGATTTGAAATTTACGGACTTATGTGCAATTTTTGAAAAATTGCACAGCCCTATAAGGCAGGGCCACGTGCCTTGTCCTTTTCTTTTCTCTCTCTCTTTCTTCTCTCTCTTCTTTCCCTTTTCTTCTCTCTCTCTCTCTCTGCGTTTCTCTGCCACACCACTGGAGGAAGCCATGACTGCCGCTCCGGCAGTCGTCCGCCTGCGCTGCCGACCGATGCTGACTCGCCAGACCGCGCCGAAGCTCTGCCGTCCCTTGCCAGCTGCCGCTATCGCCTTCGATGCTGGAAATCCTCCAAGTCGTCGTTTCGGTTTTTCGTCACCGACGACGATTCTGGCCACCATTCGACCTCCAACGGTCCCGTTGGATTCGTCTCGTCTTAAGGATCATCAAGGCATATATATCTCAACCCTATTTTGCCAAGATTAAAAGTTCTCATTTTTGGATATTTTGAGTTTAAGTTTGACTTTTTGATCCTGCTGTTGGATTGAGTTTTTGTTGTCATTTTTGGATTGTACTCGGAAAATGGAGAAGTTTGATATATATATTGCCTATGTTTTGTGATTGGCATGGAAATCGAGATCGGACGGTCGAGATTTGCCTCGTTTTGTGTGCCACCGGTCCGGTGTGAGCCCATACCCGAATTGGACAAGTTATATGTCTAACCTAGCTATTTTGGGTGCTAGGAATTCAGCGAAGAGGTCCATTTGTAGAATTGAAGCTCCGGTGAGAAGTTATTTTTTCGCAAGAGGACGATCGAGGGCTTGAAATTCGTTCCCGAAGCTCCGGACGATCGTCAATGACACCTTGAGGATTCGATAGTATGGTATTACTATTCGAGTGAGGTAGGGACTCAATTACCTCTATTTTATATCGTTTTTGAATAAAACTTATTTTCTACAACATGTGAGAACAAATGTGATTTTTGGTTTCTCGAATATCTGTGCTGGGAATCAGTTGTATGAGATATATACTATATTGCTTTTCTACATCATATGAGAACAAATATGATTTTCTGCAATACTTTTTATACTGAAGATTTGGAGATATTATCTTTATAGAGAAAGATGTCAAATCTACATAGACCATAAAAGCCTAAAGTATTTCTTTACCCAAAAGGAACTGAGTATGAAACAGAGAAGATGGCATGAACTAGTGAAAGACTATGACTGTGAGATTAACTATCATCCAAGAAAAGCTAATGTGGTTACAGATTCTCTAAGTAAAAAATCATTAGCTACTATGTCACTTAAGTAAATTGATCAGAAATATCTTTTGATGGATTTGTATCGATAGAAATTAGAGATTGTGCCTACAGGTTTAATGGATAAATTAGCAGCTCTTACCTTGCAACCTAAAATTTTAGAGAGAATCAAACAAGGCAAGAATATGGATCCCTATTTGACAAGTTTAAAGACTAAGATAGAATTTGGAAATGTGGTGACCTTCCAAAATTTTAGTGGTGGTGTAACCAAATACAGAAATAAACTATGTGTATCTTATGGAACAATTAGAAAAGAGATATTAATAGAAGCTCACACTACTCCCTTTTCTATGCATCCTGGTACTACAAAGATTTATAGAGATTTGAAAATGCATTATTGGTGGCTAGGTATAAAAAGGATGTGATTAAGTTTGTAGAGCAATGTCTCATATGCCAACAAGTTAAAGCTAAACATCAAAGACGTGCGGATACATTAAAGCCTATACTTGTGCCATAATGGAAATAGGAAGAGATTGCTATAGATTTTGTTGTTAGACTTCCTAAGACAAATAAAGGCCATGATATTATTTGGGTGATTGTGGATGGATATACTAAATCAACCCATTTCTTGCCGATTAAAGTAACTTATAGCTTGGATTAGTTGGCTCGGTTGTATGTTCAAGAAATCATTAGACTACATGATGTTCTAAAGGATATTAATTCTGACCGAGATTCTGGATTCACTTCAAATTCTAGAAGAGGGTTCAAGAGGCTATAGGTAGAAAACTGGCATTCAGTACAGCTTTTCATCCTCAAATAGATGGACTATCAAAGAGAATCATACAGACTTTTGAGGATATGCTTAGAGTTTATGTGTTAGATTGTCATGGGTCATGGAGTAAGTACTTATCACTGATAGAATTTGCCTATAATAATAGTTATCAAGTTTCAATTTAAATGCCTCCATATAAAGCATTATATAGAAAAAAATGTAGATCTCTAATTTCTTGGTCCAGAATTGGTAAGAGAAATAGCTGAAGTAGTAGAAAAGATTCGTAAAAGGCTATCAGTTATTCAGTATAGATAGAAGCATTATACTAATCCTAGAATTAGAGAGGTCACGTTTAACATTAGGGACAAAATATTTTTAAAAATTACTCTCATGAAAGAAATCATGAGAGTTGAGAAGAAAAGAAAGCTTAGTCCTAGATATATAGGCTTATTTAAGATACTTGACAAAGTTAGAGATGTTACCTATAGACTTGCTTTGCTAACCTTATCATCGAACGTACATAACGTTCTTCACGTCTCTATGTTAAGAAGATTTATTCTAAACCATTCACATGTTTTGAGTTTTAAGCCATTAGAATTGAGCCAAGATGTGAGTTATGAAGAACAACTAGTAGAGATTTTGGATAGAAAAGAAAATGAGCTTAGAAATAAGAAAATCTCTTTGCTCAAAGTATTATGGAGGAACCACGAAGTAGAAGAGACCACATGAGAAAGAGAAGAAGAGATTAAAACTAAATATTCTCACTTATTTCGGCAAGCAAATTTCATTGAAGAAATCTAATAAAGAGGGAAGGATTATGATGCTCAAGATTTTCACATGCATAATAAGCCAATAATAAATATGTACAAATTGCATAATAGATATATCAAGTAACTAGTATCAACTTTATAATAAATTGCTAATTCTTTATTGTTTAATACTTTTAATATGTATTATCGTACTAATATTTGTCGAACTATTCCCATACAGTATAAAGGCTCAGTACTCTCAAAGAGAGAGATTGGTGTGTGAAAAAAATAAAGAATATATATATTCATGAATATAATACAATGTGCACATACATTAAAATCAAGTTTATTGATAACTTGATCAAATGGAAGTTTTTCAGTAAAATACATTTTTCATACTTTTCAGAGCCAAATTCACTGTGTATTTAACATATCAAACAACTTTAATTTAATGTTTCGGACTCATTTATAGCATTTTATTTGCCAACCCCAAGTAAGCACGAGGTGACAATCATTGTACTGAATTGTGTTTAATTTCCCTAAGCTTTTTAGTACAACTTTTTATCCTCAAACAGATGGACAATCAGAGAGAACTATACAGACCCTTGAGGACATGCTTAGAGCTTGTGTGTTAGATTTTCAAAGGTCTTAGAGTAAGTACTTGCCACTGATAGAATTTGCCTACGATAATAGTTATTAAGCTTTGATTAAAATGTCTCTATATGAATCATTGTATGGAATAAAATATAGATATCTAATTCACTGAGATGAGATAGGAGAAACAAAATTTCTTAGTCCAGAATTGGTAAGAGAAACTGATGAAGAAATACTAAAGATTCTGAAAAGTTATTTGCCATTCAGAATAAACAAAAGAATTATGCTAATCCTAGATGGAGAGAGGTCATATTTAATATTGGGAACAAAGTATTTTTGAAGGTTGCTCCTATGAAAGGAGTTATGAGGTTTGGAAAGAAAATGAAGCTTAGTCCTAGATATATAGGTCCATTTGAGATGCTTGACAAAGTTGAAGATGTTACCTATAGGCTTGCTTTGCCACCCTTAATGTCGAATGTACACAATAATTTTCACGTCTCTATATTAAGAAGATATATTCTAAACCTTTCACATATTTTGAGCTTTAAACCAATAGAGTTGAGCCAATATGTGAGTTATGAAGAACAACTAGTGGAGATTTTGAATAGAAAAGAAAAGGAGCTCAGAAACAAGATCCCTTTGGTCAATATACTATGGAGAAACCATAGAGTAGATAAAGGCCACATGAGAAAGACAATAAGAATGAAAACTAAGTATCCTCGCTTATTTGGGTAAGCAAATTTCAAAGACAAAATTAAATGAGGGAAAGATTGTGATGTCTAAGATTTTCACATGTATTATAAGCAAATAATAAACATTTTGTATTGTATAATAGACATATCGAGTAACTAGTATTAATTTTACGGTAAATTACTCATTCTAATTGTTAAATGCTTTTGATCTTAATTGTTGTACTAATATTTGTTGAAGTGCTCCTATGCAATGTAAATACTCGGAACTCTCAAAGAGAGATCTTGGTGCGTGAAAAGAACAAATAATGCATTCATGAATAGGAATATTATATGCACATGCATTAAAATCATGTCTGTTGATAACTTGATTAAATAGTTATTTTTCGGTAAAATGCATTTTTCACGCTTTTCAAAGCCAGATTCACTGTGGATTTAATATGTCAAATAGCTTTAACTCAATGTTTAGGACTCATTTATAGTATTTTATTTGTCGGCCCCAGGTAAGCACAAGGTGGCAATCATTGTACTAATTGTGTTTAATTATACTAAACTAGCTTAGATTTAGCTTAATCGAGTAATGTTAATTTTATGTATTCTAATAGTTAGGCATTGATACTATATTTGCATTACTAATTAGAGTCTAATTGACTTATTTTTATGTTTAATGATTCGCTATAGGGCTATGTTCCACCAGATTACAATAAGATTAGCCATATGGGATTATAGGTCAAAGTACGACTAGTTTTCATTTTTTAAGCTAGGTTTCAGTATTTTAGTCTACACTTGAGTATATAGAAATGGCCAACAATGTAGTGAGTAAGCTAAGAGTGATTTAAAACTGGACACATGGAAAGTTAGGGTGTGAAATACCGAAAATAACCTTTAGAATTTAAGTTATACCTTTTCTTAGAAGTATTGATTTTGGATTAAATCTGGTCATTTATTTCCCCTTTCTCTCCAGCCATGACTTGAACTACTCAAGACACTATCTTGGCTTCTCTCAACTCCTATTAGCTATATCCAAGAGTTTCTAAGAAGTAGAACTCAAATTCGAGCTCAAAAAAGCAAGATAGGTCCAAACTAATCATGGTAATTCTACTAGTTCTTCTTCCTAGATTTTGTTTTCTTATTTGAATTTTCTACTTGATACAACTTAAATAATGGTTCTTCTAGGTCCTCTTGAGTCCTAAAGTTTATTTCTAAGCCTTAGAAATCAGTTTTGTGGAAGAAGAAGGCAAGAGATTCAACAAAGGTTCAAACTAGTCAAGGTGAGCTTTTTGTGGGATTTTGAATTGGTATTTTATTTCTTTTGCTTTAGCTCTTAAATAAAAGCTCTTATTTGATGAATAAATGTCCTAGAAAATGTTATATATTGTTGAAAATATATAATTTAAGTGGAGGATTAAAGTTAGACTTAAAGTCCTAAAGTTTACTATTTGTGGATTCAAGAGTTTTCATTATTGGAATAAATTTTCTACACTTCTAATTTTTTTTTTTACTTGAAATATGTAAGACATTAATCCTTTTATGTATTTTATATCATTTACTTGCTAGTTTTGATGTCATATAAGTGTAAAAGTGGGTTTAGACTTTTTCTAAAACGAAAGGAATTCAAGTGCACCTACGTTGTTCTAAATGATCTTCTTTGAGGTATATATGTGGGAATTGGCTTGTTAATTTTTACTGCAGGTCTAAACCAAGATTTAAGAGATTGGGAATTTCTTAGAAATAGGGGAGGTGCTGTCCACATATTTTATTTAAAACCAAATGACATCATTTAGAAGCAAATGGACTAGTTTTTATGAAGAATGTGCCATTTTGGTTTATTTTGTGATTAGATTTCCAATTTTGTAAAAGTCGTGATTTATGCTTATGGTTGTTTTCTTTAAGTATTTTACATTATATTGGTCATTCTAGTAATGAAATTAATATCAAGTCTTCTGTTCACCTTGCCACAAAGGATATTGACCCTTTTCAATATTTTTTTCATAGGACACAAAGTAAGTAAAGATTTACTTTAACTGAATTGTATGAACATTAGTAGATAAAATATATTTTCTTACATGCTTACACTCTTCTGTGCTAGTGCACATGTTCACAAGTAATAGAGATTACTAATTCAGTGCTAAGTATCAAAATTATCTCAACCCTAATTTTATCCAAACAACCGAAATATTGTTTTTAAAGAAATAAAATAAAGCAACTCAACTAACATGCAAAATGAATAAAAGTAAGAAATAAGAAAAATGTGTAAGTTTACTAATTCCCTAACCTTCCTTTAAATACACAATCTCCCCATTTCCCCTTTACATTAATTAATCCACTAGAATTAACAACAAAGAACTCAATGGTGTTCACTAATTCTATACTAGGATATAGGTGAAGATGCTTAAACAAGATAGTATGTTACTCCTAACATAAATTGCTTAAACTCATTAAGCTTGGCAGTTCCCATATAAGGTTGCATTACATAAGTATATTCTTATCCTATGTATACTCACCCTATACTAGGCAATCTTATGTTGTTCAATCTATCTCCAAATCTAGACTCCCTTTTCCAAGTTCGTATAGGTTTCACATAACAATTAGTTTAAGGGCCAGATAAACAGAAGTGTACTTTTAGGAATTTTACTTTCCACGAGTTGTGTACTTTTAGGAATTTTTTTTCTTTTCTTTTGATAGTTTGAATAAATTATGAGTGTTGTTAAGATGAGATGACATGATATTAATGATGAGTGTAGTCATTTAATGTTCTCTTAGGTCTTTTGACATGTTATTTATTGAGATTATCCGCGTGCTTGACTCATATTAATTGAACCTCATTCTTAATTCTACACATTTGAACACGATAATTATAATCACCTAACTCCTTAAGCTTTTGGAGAATACTTGTATGTATTAGAAAGGCATTGATATCTCATAAACTCTAGAATCCATTGGAGTGAAGTTTGAGACGAAATTCTATACTAGGTGTCATTGGAGAAATTATTTAGATTATCTTTGGACTGTTTGAATCTTTTCGGCTAACCTTGATATATTATCATCATCCTAGTATACTTACTTTGAGTCCATTTCTATATTTCTGTTTCTATCTTAGCCTAGCCAAACTAAAATAATGACCACCAACTTTTATCCTTTAAACATGTTAATAGTTTTAAAGAGTTAATTTGTGTTATGTTCATGTTGGGAGAAAGGGTGGTGTTATGAAGCAAGCAAAAAAAAATAAGGAAAAAAAAAAGAGAAGAGAATAATTTCGTGAAAAGTTTGTATCCTTGCCCTCTATTTTGTTCTTCGACATTGAGGACAACATTGATTTTGAGTTTGGAGGAGAGATTTTTTATTTTCATCCTATTATCTTATTTCATATCTTTCATTTCAAAAGAAAAAAGAAAAATTAAATAAATATTTGGCAGTGTATTAGTAGAAGAGAAATTTTGTTGAAAAGAAGTATAAAAGTTCTATTTGGTGTACCACATAATAACTCTATAAAGATCCTAGATTAATATGCTTATAGGTGATTTAAACCTCAATTTTTTTTTTCAAACTTATCGTCCTTTGCCTAAGCTGACATTATAAGCTTAATGAATGATCTTTTGATTTTTGATGACATATTAACATATATTAGTGGAGAGCGACATGAAAAATTGACATATGGTAGTTCCAAATTGCATTATAAAGAGATTTTTTATTGTCCATCGAAACACGCAGTCTATTTGAAGTTTATTTTGATAAGAGTCATGAGTGGAGTTAAATTGATGCATGAAGTTAAAAATCTAAATAATCTCAATGTTTGTATTTCTTTTGAGCTTAGAACAATTTGTGACTTCGGAGATAGTTACATAGTTTTTGATTCGATACAAAACTCACACTTTATCATTCATGTTATTGGTACTTAATTTGTGTTTTTTTTTTCTTTTTCTTATTTTATTTTGCTTAAGGACAAGCAAATATTCGAGTTTGGAAGTATTTGAAGAGTGATTAATTCACTCACAATTCAAGTATTATTTAACTCAAATAATTATAAGTTCTTAAGTATTTATGTTTGGTTATTGTGAATTCAAGTATTATTTAACTCAAATAATTATAAGTTCTTAAGTATTTATGTTTGGTTATTGTGTTTTTGCTTTTTTGTAGATCTTATTAATAAATATGGATATTTCAACCATTTTAATGAAATTTGAGTCTGATACGAATGTAACATAATGAAAATCAGATAAAACAAAGTTAAAATGAAGAAACAGCGCACATGGGAAAAAAAGCTATCGTATTGAGTTCCAGAACTAAGAGTGTCATGACACTTGAATAGTAACACACTGTCTAGAAATTAGACTTCCAGAGACTAGAGCACTGTAATGCTTACCAAGAAGTGCCACGATGGTGCTACCCATCATCCTAAAGCACGTTTTTAGTGAGTTTTTTGAGTCAATCTTGACCATTGATGCCATCTGATTGAATGATTGGCATTCTACTCAGCTTAGGTTATCTTGCAGCTCTTTAAATACATCTATAAGCCTCTATTTCAAGGATTGGAAAAGTTGTAGAGGAAACAAAACAAAGAGAGCTCAAAAACCCTAGAGAAGAAAGAGTTTAGAACGAAAATCAGAGAGTGGCTTGAAGAAATTAAAGTTTGAAGTTCTACTTCTATAAAAGAGTTTTTCCCATCCTTTTTCTCACCCTAATCTCATTTGAATTTTGTATTATGCTTGATTATTAAATATGCTTTAATATGTCAAATTCTTGTTGAGATTAGTGTTGGAGTCTCTTATGTTGAATTAATTATTATATGCTTAGGATATAATGTAACTTAAAATTTGATTCAATGTCTTGATTTCCAATATGTTCTTTGATATTGTTCTTGAATTTATTTGTACTACTCTATGCTTAATGCTTCTCAACTAATTAGTTACTAGAGGATAATTTAGTTTCTAGAATTTGGTACTTGAGAGAGGAAATTTTAGAAACAACCATAGGATAGTATAACCTAGGACTTGAGACTTTGGGAGAACCTGTAATTCTTTTGAAGCTATGATCACAGAACTATTAAACATAATAAATTCTTAATTTCTAGGTTCAGAATAGAGATATTAGAATCGGGATTTAGGAATGATTTCACTCGGCATTCAAGAGAGTAAATAGAAATACCTTTGGGTTCTTAGCTTATAAATTATGGATAATTGATTAGATTATAATTGGTGATCAAAAGATGTAGTAGTTGATGATTAGATAAATTCAATATCCTAGTACATTTGTGCGTAGAGTTTACATATTTTTTTTATATTTATATTTATATTTGTTTTTATTTAAGTATAAATTCATTTAATTTGGTTACCTAGATAAAGTTAGGTCTCAATAATTCTAGTTCTTGACGAACATATAACACTCAATTCCCCATAGGATTGAAAACTCTATACTTATCACTTTATTACTTAATTACAACCTATGCACTTGCAGTTATTTTATGTATATGTATTTAGATATAACACCATTCCTAGCCTTTGATCAACCTTTGATCAAATGGCATGGATGGATAGGATTCATGGACAGTTGGAGCCCTATATATACTCATTTTTACCTCTTAACCTAAGGGGGGAGTAGATAGGATGAGAGAACAAGAGCTCAAAGACTCCATTTTTAGAGCTCTACCCAAAAACACCAAAAATAGCTTTTGTAAATAAATAATTTATATATTAATATTTACAAGTTTTGTTTTAATTTCTTGTTAGGATTTCTATTTTAGCTTTTAGTTTTGTGATTGATATTATTGAGAGCAATTATTGAGGGAGAATTCAAGAAAGCAAATGCTAAGTTTGGAGGAAAAGATTAATTACCCCCAAGAACACCTTCAAGCTTGTCCAAAAGGGAAAGTCTATAACTGTGTGCACTTGAGTTTAATTTAGACTTAGACATTCTAGCAACAAGTTTTTAGTGTTATTGTTGGGGATCAAAATATTAATACTTAAAAATATTAATACCAATCAATTCTAATTTTACTTCAAACATTTTATTTTCTTAAGGCACCTTTTATTTGTGAGGATCATTATACTAGATAAAGCAAGAATTTACCAAGACTTCACAATATTTTCCCAATATAATTTGGAACCTATACACATAGCTTGGAAAATATTCAAGATGAGGTTTAGCAGAGGACTCGACCACAAAATTCCCAAGTGGTACCAACTCCAAGTGTTTATGAAAAGTTTGTGTCCTGCAAGTAGGAGTTGATTGAAGATAGATAGGGCTTCCCAACTTGTAAAGAGCGATCTGAAAATGAATCCTATTAAGTGATGGAAGATATGGCATTGTTGGACTGTGAATGCTTTTATTTTAAAGTTTTCAAGGAAACTTGGAAAGGATGAGCCAAAGATATGTTGGTGGATAAGGAATAGTCCAAGAGACTAATAATTTGGCCATATTATTGGTTGACATCACTATACTACGTACCGACTCTTATTTGCAATTAGAGTCACCATTACAATACTACATCATCTACAAGCTCGAACCGAAGATAAAATTTTCCTTTGAAGCTGATCATTTGAAATCAAGCCATTTTGGATTTATGGGCAATCAATTTTCATATTTTATTTAATTAGCCAAATTTTTAGCATTTTTAACTAGGAATAAAAAGTATTTTAATTCAATTAAAAAGATGTTCATTATGCTATTGATTTTGTTTTCTTTTTCATTATATATTTTAGCAAAAAAAAAGAAAATTGATAGTACCATTTATCATGGGAATAATACATATCAGAATCTTGAAAAATAAAAAAAAAATGAAAAGAAAAAAAATTGGATTTGAAAAATGATGGATAGTAAAGTATTGGGAGGGTGGGAAAAGAAATATTTTAAAATAATTTACTAATAAGTATTTTGTACTTAATGAAAATTTGAAAAGAGTATGAAAAGTAATTTAAAATATTTAAAATTTTGTGAGAACACTATCGAGATAGGAGAGGAAAAAATAAAAGTAAAAATAGTGCCTTTCATGACACTAATTCACCACTAAGTCAAAATCAAAATAACAAAAAACAAAACAAAAATCATTTAGTTAAAACGTAAGTCAAATTTAAATTAAAATAATAATAATAATTAAATAAAACTTAATTTTTTTTTGTTTCTTATTTATTTTAAGTTTGACTTAACTGTTGACTCTAGGTATTTTTGTCTTATCCTCTTTTAATTTAGGCTCAATTTGTATGTATTTATTTATAAAATAAACTCAATGGGAGAATTTTGTCAAAAGGTAGATTTTCAATCTTCCGCGATTAAAACTAGAAAACGATTTTTCGTAATTAACTATAAATTAATGGGCTTCTTACAACAATGCTGGATGAAAGTTTCAAAAATTGTGAAAAATTCTTGATGGACTAAAGTTTTTGCAAAATCTCCAATTTATTTAGAAATATATCTTTTAAAGTTTATTTAGAAAATTAGTGCTTTTTAAAAATATTTAAAAATGCCATTTTTTTTTCAATGTAATCAATTAGCTACTTAGGATAATCAATCGAGTTATTTGATAAAATTAAATTGGTTACTTTAAGTAACTTGACCAAGTACCTCAAGTATCTTATCAATTTGAAAACAAATAATATTTTTCTAAATATTAAAAAAGTGATATGTTTCTAAATAAATTAGATTTTTCAATTTTTTAAGAATTTTATTATATAAAATCAAATTTTCCCTATATTAATTGGCATTTCCTACTAAACCAAGTGGGCCAAGATAGGCTCGTAGCCACAGTAGGCCTAATCAGGCCTTTAAAAAAAATATATGTAATATATATATTGTATATGTTAAATAATGATATATTTCGACTTTAAAATGGTAAAAATAAAATTATATATATAACCTAAGGTCATTTCCTATTAAGAGCCGTTTTTAGATTCAAACCTTATTAACGTGTTGGCCCATCCTTGGTCATAATGGGTCGGCCCACCTAATGTCCATTCGGCTTGTCTTAGCATGAGTTTAGGGAGGCCTTATATTTTTTGTGACCCAACCTATTCTGCTCCACAAATTTTGTGTGCGAGGGTAAATTATTTCAAATTGAGTGCACATGACCTTTACTTTTTCTTTATATAGTTTTCACGGTGACTGTACGTATGGTAAATACACCAACAAACACCATTATTCCTTATAACACGCACTCAAACTTTCGTTTATAGAATTTTGCGTTTCTAATTTTTCTTAGTCTTTCCATAGAGTCCATAAAGAACACAGTCTCATATGATAGTTATCCAATGGAGGAGGTTGGCTTGGTGGTGCCGAAGACCTGTGACTATCACTACACGTCTTGACATCCTGCGCATGGGTCTTGGGCCTTGGCTCATGCACCCTACTCTTCTTCCTAGACACTTTCACCTACCTAGTACACTCAACCTTTCACCATGCCCTTCACTCTCATATAAATCTTCGTTTTGCCCATTGGAAAGTTCATGGATGCTACACTCCCGAAAAAGGAGTACAGCTTTCTGGGATGGCATTTCGGCTTAAACCCGAATCCCTTCAATATGAAGGAGCGTGCCATCACCACCATTTTCTCCAATTGAGTGTCATATGGTGGCAGAAATGTAAAAACCAAATTTTTATATAGGTATTTTGGAACCAATATTTTTAAAAAAAAAAAAAAAAAAAAAGAAAGAAAACATACCCAAATGCTATCCACGACACCTCCACATGCTTCACTTCTTCTTTTCCTTCTTTTTTTCCTCATCATTTATGCATTCATACACGAGACATCCCATTCCCCACCATCACCATCATCTACTCCTTGTTCATCTTCTTCTTCATCTACCTTCTATCGGAAAGAACTCCGCAAACACTAAATCAATTCCTCTTCAGACATTTTCTTGGCCATCCACCTAACACTCTTGGTTAGACTCTGTTGGAGAACTCCCAAAGTCTACGAGGATGAGAAATGACAATGGAGGATATAACGTCTTTACCACCGTACTCCATGAGTTGCCTCAGTTGGAACACCAGAACCTCTATACGTTAGTGCTGTTAGACTTGGTTGGTCATCTCCAGCTGTACATCCGTTCGTCAGAGTCGAAACTCTTTCGATAAGATGTTGTAACTTTGAATAGGTTTTATATTAAGATTTATGGTATCTGTGTAATTATTTTTGGAGTAGGCATATTATTGGTGGTGGGATTTCATGACGAGATTAAGTAAATTAAGGTATAAAAATGAGTAATTGAGTTATGTGTTATTGGGACTTAGTATGTGAGAAATTTCAAAAAGCAAAATTGGTATTTTTGTAAGTCAAAAACAGAGAAAAAATATTTTTGAAATCTGACTTACTATTGGGCCAGAAGTCTAATATGGCTAGTAATGGACCCTGGACTAAGTTTAAAAAAATGCAATTTTTTTATAAATAAGCTAGAGAATTAATATATTCGTAACCCAAATCAAATGAAAATGGTATTTTTATAACAACGATAAATATCAAACAATTTGGGCCTCGGGCTTATGGATAAAAAAAAGTCCGAAAATGATATTTTTATAAATAAGAATATTGGTATTTCTACAAATACTTTCTAGAAAATGGTATGTTTGTAATCTGATAAAGAATTGGGCCAAAAGTGTGGTATGGGGCCTCGTGCTGAGTTGAAAAAGAAATGATATTTTCCTATGTAGTTCTACGATATTGATGTTTTCTAAAATGTTATCTAAAAGCTGGTATTGTTATAAATACTTAGAAAAGATTATATTTTTCTAAATTCTTTGGAAAAGTGGAATTTTTGTAATTTTCGGATTTTAAGGTCTGTTTAAGGTTTGGAGTCTCGAAATGAAGTTTCAACCCCAAAATCAAATTTAACGAGGTCGAGAGATGAATTTTGACATATAATATCAATATGTTTCGAGGTGGCACGATTTTCTAAACATGATGTGTGTCATATAGATTGGGCAATACAATTTGGTCGAATTATATATCTAACATAATTATTTTGGGTACTAGGAATTCAATGGTGGTGTTCGTCTTCATATTCGAAACTCTGTTGAAAAAGTGATTTTTTTGAAGCAAGCTGTTTTAGTCCCTAATTCAACTAACACACTTCCAAATAACTCACGAAAAATTATATAAATTTCTATGGAGGATTATTATACTTAGTTGAGGTACGGACTTAATCACTTGCTTCTATATTTGTTTATCATAAATCGTTTGAATTGATTTTGATTAAATTAAATTTCATGATTTAAATATTATGAAAAATAAGATTTGATTTATATTCGTAATTTTGAATGAATAAAAATTATTACATAGTTGATTTATTGATTTGATCACAAAATATACATATCCATATCATGTCACATACTTGTATTGCATTTTGTCTCACACGGCTGTCGGAATCATAGTATCGCATAGAACACTGGAATAACCCACATTCATCATATAGATGACACGGAACTAGGAAATAGTTTATACATTTATAATAGACTTGGATGGTATGTATTGTATTTTAGAATATGTTTTGATATTTGCTTTGTGAATATGGATTTTGATAAACCTATTTGAGAAACTAATATTTGTAAAATATTTAGAATGAAGAAACTAATCATGCAGGAATTTGTGAAAATAAATATACTGTTTATTACAAAAATTAGTGATCATTTTTCTATTATGCATTAGCTCACCCCCCTTCTCCCCTCTCCCCTTCCTTTCTTTCCCTCGGATGGTATTCAGTATAACTTGGCTAAAGAGGATTAGCTGTTGACTTTTAAAGTTTACTAGTATTTATTTTACTTTGGTAATTCCTACTAGATTTATGAGTGTTGGAAGGAATTTGAATTTATTTATGATTATGTAAGCTTTATTTCAAGATTAGTCATAGTTTGTATAAGTTATGTCTGTTATTGATGTGTGATGGATATTTCGATGCACAACTTTGAATAATTATTTTTATTTATTTTTTATTTTTTTACCTATATTTAAAGAGTGATGTATTTAATGTGTATTTATTATACTCAAACACTATCTAGAAGCATTTACAAATGTCAATAAATTTTCAAAACTTTTAAATTAAATTTTGGTGTTTCAAATTTGTGAAATATACATTCTGCCACAGACCCCAATCTCGGGTTGTGACAAAAGATGCACTATATCTTTAGCTCTTACGATCATGAAGGCCTATTACAAACATGTACGTATATTTATGATAAACTTGGATGGTATGTATTGTATTTTAGAATACATTTTGATATTAGCATTGTGAACATGAATTTTGATAAACTTGTTTGAGAAACTAATATTTGCGAAATATTTGAAATAGAGAAACTAATCGTACAGGAATTTGTGAAAATAAATACATTGCTTATTATGATTATGTAAGCTTTATTTTAAGATTGGTCATGGTCATGGTCTATATAAATTATATTTATTGTTGATGTAATATATATTTTGATGCATAGTTTTGAACAATTTTTTATTTTTTTATCTACATTTAAAGAGTGATGCATTTAATGTGAGTTTATTATAGGTAAACACTATCTAGAGGCATTTACAAATATTTATAAATTTTTAAAACTTTTAAATTGAATTTTATTGTTTCAAATTTGTGAAATATCCATTTTGCTACTAATCCCGATCTCAGGTCGTGACAGAAGATGCACGCTTATTTTAATCTTTACGATCACCAAGACCTATTATAAACATAGTCTTTCTTATTTTTCTGTCCTTATTATCTTTTTGACCACTCAAGTTAGCATTCATTTCTTTTTCCATTTTTTTTTTTCATTATTTGTGCTAAAAAACATTCTTCTGTGTATAATCTTATATAATCTTGAATGTGATTAGTTCCGGTACGTGGACCAAAACAATGCAAGCAAAATTCCTAGATTTATAAGTAGATAACCATTTACATAAGTTGCTTATTTGTACATGTATAATTTCAAATGTTTGTACATAAGTAGATAACACAAAAATATTTCAAATGTTATAATTTTTATTTGTATATTATAATTGTCTCATAAGGATTGATATTTCATTTTGTAAACAATTGAGGGTTAGGAGATTGAACTTAATACCTCAATATTGAAAGTCAGTGCAATTATCATCAGACTAAGCTTACGATCATTCTTCGAATTAACACTTTGAAGACGTTACATAATGACTTTTATATTAATATTATAAAATCTATATTAATATGTTGAAACTTTATGTGTCTTAACCATTTACAGAAAAGATTTTAATTGTATTGTTCTATATCTATACATATTTGAGTGGGTCTTTTGCAAAATAGCTTTTTTTTTTTTTTTTTTGGTGATTTGACGTTGGATGATATCTTGATAAGTTCATAATTTAGAATCATATTTTCAATCTAACCGACTAAAATAAATTGCAGTTTCTAATTAGAATAAGGGTTTTTAGCACCAATGATCCCCGAACTTTTTTATAATATGACAATTAACTTATCGAATTGAAAAAACCAGCTGATTCTTCTTAAATTTTTGATTAAGTGACAATGTGATTTAAACTGTTAAACTCCAGTTAAAGTTTTAACAGAATCCTCATTTGGATTGCACATGACATATTTTTAAGGGTTATTAAAGGAAATTTCAAAATATATATTTCAGTTAATTTTTTTAAAGGATTAAAAAAAATTGCAGCAGTTGCAATGCAGCAGATCCAAGGAAGAAAGAAACGCGAAGGAGCAAAACTCAGAAGTCCTCTCGGGCGACTTCTTAAAGCATCCGTCCTGCGCCTGAATTGGACTTACTCAATCGTCATTAGCAACTGGATTTTATTGCTCGACTGAAATCGTCTTCCTTAATTGCTCTTGTCTTACATTCTTGCACTTCCTCTCTCTTTTTCTCTAAATCTCATTTTTCCCATTTGCATTTGCTTTATTTGTCAACTTCTAGAATATTATAGATTTAGGATTTTAGATCCTTTTTTTGGATTAATACTTTGTGTTTTACTGGTACTAGAGTTCCTCTTTCGGGGTCTAACTTCAAAATTGTGTTTAAGATGTATCTACGCAGAAGAAAAAATTTGTGTTGTCAATTGGAATTAAGGTTTAAATTTCAGATCTAGCTAGTTGATATTCTTTTTCCCCTTTTCTGAAATTAGGGTTCCTTTGATTTTTGTTTTTTAGGGGACAAGTTACAAATATTTGATATTCTATTAATTATCCTGAAAAAATAGGTCACGTGTGACCCACATGAGGCCTCTATTGCATTTTTAACAAGGTCCTGATAGTTTGTACCACATTGCCACTTAATTAAAAATTCAAAGAGAAATTGGCTAGCATTTAAGACCAAATTGTCACACTGTAAAAAACTTCAGGACCATTGTGTCAAAATCCTTGGAATAATTGCATTACCTAAATTTAAGAGTTATGTATGTGCCTCCTCGTGTTCCTCTGCTTTATTTATTTTTGATTTTTTGATTTTTTGATTTTAATCTTTTTTTCTTTGGTTTCAATTTTATAGGTTCTCCTCCACAAAAATAACTCTTAGACGGACTTTCTCAATGGCCGAGGAGGGTCTTATTGTAGCTGAGCCCAATATTTTATAAGAACTTTGACATAAGCTCTTATTAATTTAGGCTTTACATAAATCCCTATCCATCTAAATATTAAAAAATCTCGAATTGTTGTAAAATATATATAGAATATATATTACAATTTAAGAATATCAACACAAAGAGATAAGTGAGAGAATAATTTATTTCTTAATGAAAATAAACAGATTTGAATGTGATACATAAATTCTTGCAAATGTCTCTATTTATAGACATTGGTGAATAAATTCCAACCATTAATCTCTTTGAGTAAACCATAACCACTTGTTTATTTAGGCAGCGTATATCCACATATTTGCTAGAGTAAATTATGATCACATATTTTACTTGGATATAATTATACTAAACTAAATCTCTACCATTCAATGTATTATTAGGCTTGAGTTTGAGCTTGTAAATACTCCACAATAATAGACATCTAAATAGAAAAGTCTATAATACTCCTGCTTAGATATCCATTATACAAGAATGTGTCTCGTTAAAACTTTATTAGGAAAAAAATCTTGTGAGAAAAAAAATCCAAGTGAAGGAAAAATAGTACACCATTCTTGCCCCTGTTACGCTTTGAAGAGTGGCTCGTTAAAAATCTTACCAGGAAAACCCAGTGGGACAAAACTTAGCTAAGCAAAAAAAGAATACACGCGTAATAATCTCCCTTTCATGAATAATTCACTTGAAATTCATTGAAGATCTTTGAGTTGGCACATTCCAATTTTATGCATCAAACTCTTGAATACTATGATAGGGAGTGATTTAGTGAATAGATCTGTCAAGTTATTATTAGAGCATATTTATTGAATATCTATATCACATTTCTGTTCAAGTTCATATGTGAAGAACAATTTAAGTGATATATGCTTAGTTCTATTGCTTTTGATATAGCCTCCTTTAAATTGAGCAATACATGCAACATTATCCTCGTGTATCATAGTTGGAATCAATCTAATGGATTCTTGAATATGTTGAATCTTGCCTCATGAAGTACAATTATTTTAAAATGATTCGAGGAAGTGGCAATGATCATTTGTTTTGTAGAATGCCAGGATATAGCGGTGTTAATATTAGTAAATACATAATTTGTTTAAGATCGAGCTTTATGTGAGTCAGACAAGTATCCTGCATTTGTAAAACTAATTAATTATGATATAGATTTATTAGAATAAAATAAACCCATATTAGTTATTCTATGGAGATAACGAAATCCTTATTTAATCCCTTTCCAATGTCTTTGAGTTGGAGTAGAACTATATCTTGCTAGTAAATTAATAGGAAAAGATATGTTAGGTTAAGTATAACTAGCAAGATATATAAGAGCTCTAATTGCACTCAGATATGGTACTTTAAGACTAAGAATTTTTTTGTTATCTTCTTGAGGACGAAATGGATCTTTATTTACATCAAGCATTCTGACAACTATTAGGATACTCAATGGGTGAGTTTTGTTCATATAAAATTGTTTAAGAACTTTTTCTATATAAGTCGATGGATGTAGAAGTATACCATTTAGTAAATGCTTGATTTGGATGCCAAGATAAAATTTTGCTTTTCTGAGATCTTTCATTCAAATTCTTTCTTTAAATACTCTATTGCCTCATTAATCTCTTCAAGAGTCATGATGATATTTAAATCATTAACATATATTGCAATGATAGCAAATTCAATTCCTGAGCTCTTAATGAAGTTGCACGGAAAAATAAAATTATTCACATATCCTTTATTTAAAAGCTATTCACTAAGACAATTGTACAACATGTGTCTAAATTGCTTCGATTTGTACAAAGATCTTTGTAATTTTATTGAATACATTGCATGTGGTATTGTATTAAGTACTTCAGGCAGTTTAAATTCGTCAGAAATTTTCATATAAATATTACTATCAAGTAACCCATATAAATATACTGTTACAATATCCATTAGACACATTTCAAGTCTTTTAGAGGCTGCTAGTCATACTTTGCATCCACCATATGAGAATATGTCTCTTCAAAATCTACTCTCAGTCTTTGTGAGAAACCTTGTACCATAAGTCGTACTTTGTATCTCACGATCTCATTTTTCTTGTTACATTTTCGTACAAAGGCTTATTTATATCATATTGAATTTACACCTTTAGATGCTTGGACAATAGGTCCAAATACTTTTCTTTTCCTAAGAGATTTTAGTTCTTCCTAGATTGCATCTTTCCATTTTGGCTATAATTTCTTCGTCAAAATTCTTTGACTAATTTTTGTTCAAGATCCTTGCCTTTGTTTATTATATCAATAACTACTACATATGCAAATATACTGTCTATAATAGTTTTATCGCGATTCTATTCCTTTCCTGAGCTGACATAACTTATTAACATTTCTTTATTTTCAATATCATTAGGTACTTGAACCTCTTATAGAGTTATTTGTTTAGTTATGCTAACTGTCTATTTTGGCAATGTATTTATTTCATAAAGCATACCATCATCTTCAGGATGGCCAATTTCTGCAATATATCCTTTTTTTTCTAGGGATTTTATCTTTAGAGCTAATTGGTCTACCACGCTTCATGCATGCCTTAGACTCACATTTTTTTATTCCTAAAGATTGTCCTACAAGAATATCAATCTTAGCTGGAGCATTTATAGTAGGTATATGTGATTTAGTCACTCTCTTTGTATCAGTGAATGCATCAGATAATTTATTTGTTATATTTTACAAATATATAATTTTCTGAACTTCTAGTTCACATTGATTAGTGTGAGGAACAAATTAAGATAATGATGATGTATTCCAAAAAATTTCAAGTTGTTTTTCTAGCTGTTATTTTTCTCCACCTAATAGTGGGAATATGGTTTCATCAAATCGACAATTGCAAATCGTGCCTTAAAAACATTACCTATTAGAGGTTCAAGATATTTGATGATAGAAGGAGACTCAAAACCTGCATAAATTTTCAATCTTCTTTAAGAGCCCATCTTAGTGTGTTGTGGTGGAGCGATTGGTATATAAAATGCACAACCAAAAACTCACAAATAGGAAATATTTAGTTCTTGACTAAAAGTAAGTTATAGTGTGGAGTATTTTTGATAGCTTATGGGTCTAATGTGAATAAGGGCAGCAACATGTAATACAACATACTCCCAAGAAGAAATAGGTAACTTTATTCTCATTAATAATAGTCTAGCAACTAATTGAATGCGTTTAATAAATGATTTAGCTAAACCATTCTATGTATGTGTATGGGCAATATGGGGCTCAACATTAATTCCAATTGACATACAATAATCATTAAAAACTTGATATGTAAACTCACTAGCATTATCAAAATGAATAATCTTTATTGTATAGTTTGGAAATTGTACTCTTAAATGAATTAATTGAGCAAGAAGTCTTGTAAATGCAATATTATAGGTAGATAATAAGCAAATATATAGCCAATATATTGAAACATCTATCAACACTATAAAGTATCTAAATAGTTCACGTGCTGTATGCAAAGGCCCACATATATCTCCTTGAATTCTTTCAAAGAATGTAGGAGACTCAACTGTAACTTTTATTAGAGATGACCTAATAATTAATTTGCCTTGAGAACAAGCTGTACAGAAAAATTTATTGGACCAAAGAATCTTTTGGTTCTTTAATAGATATCTATATGAGTTTTCAATAATTCTTCGCATCATAATTGACCAGGATGACCTAGATGATCAAGCCAAAGAGAGAAAATTTTAGGATTATAATCTTTTTTGATCATCATATTATGTGATTCAATCGTACTTATAAATGTGTAATACAACTCAGAGGAAAAGGCACATAGCCCTTTTAGTATTTGCTTAACTACTTCAAAAAAAGGTATTTGCAACATTGATTAAATGTTGCTTATTATATTGAGCAATACTTGTAAAGTGTTGTATTTTCCAATGTTGCTGAAAGTTATGTGAATATGCGACACTTAAAAAGTATTGCAGAAGAGTACTTTATGCTACATTTTTATAAGAAATGTTGCGTGAAACGGTCATTTTTTAAGACATTATACAATACTTTTAAAACAAGTGCTACATTTTGCCCACCATATAGGCAATATTTATATAATAAATATTACACATAGTTACATATTATAGGCAACAATTATAAAAAACATGTTGCCTAAAAATTAAACCCATAAATTTTTTTTCTATTCCCAAGATTGAAAATAGAAATTCCTGAATTAAAAATTCTATTCATAGGATTATAAAAACAAAAATCCCTGAATTAATTAAATAGCTCCTGCTAGTAAATAATTTCATAAATTCCATGGCAACATATTAATTACTAATAGCTTAAATATAAAATAAAGTCACATCTAAATGTATTGAATAATATATAATAAGTCTAACTATTCATAAAAAATTATACATATAAACTTTCACTAAGTACTAATTGATCGAAATTGTGAAAATTTTAGCAAACAAATTAGTCCGCAAAGTCGGTTACGTATTCCGTCCACTCCTCCCGCATATTGTTAATTTCATTTATGGTGTATGTTAGTTTGTTGCAACACTACAAAAGAAATAAAATTAAAAAATTTAGTATTGTTGTAACACTATAAAAGTAATGAAATTAAGAAAATCAGTAATAGTAATAAGAAATATATAATAGTTATAAAATTATTAGAAGCTAAGTAACAAAAATAATTTAATAAAATTCAGAGATTTTGGCAACATACATTTGAAAGCATATATTGTGTTAGTTGAAGATCCATAATAAGATCTCTCATAATCTGACAAACATAAAAACCATATTGTTTGTTATCCGGTTGGCGAGGATACTATTAAGACATGAAAACTATTAGTATGATATTACAAAGACTTACATCGTAATTGTAAACACCTTATCAGATTTTATGTAATTAACTTACGTGAATACGAGACCAAGATAGGCCTTTTAAATCCTATTTACCTTTATTGATATAATGTACCCAAAATACACTATAAATAAAAAGGTGAAAATTAAAAATCTCATATATTAGATAATGAAATTAAACGTAATAGTGAAAGTCATATATCACTTGCATGCTTATAATATTGATACGATCATCACGGGGTCCTTTCCAATTGGATCAAAAAAGTAGACAGTCTTATTAAACTCATCGATTACAAGCAACATGCAATGGAAACTACATAAATGAAAATATAATATTATAACTGTGATATCTTAAATCTCGTATGACACCTAACTCCTCATAAAACTAATTAATCAATAATAACATAATGCAATATCAATTATATTAAAGTTATATTGTATTATTAGATGAACAAAAATTATTTTATAAAAATTAGGTTGAGAATTATGAATGTTTCCATTATAATTTTATTTTTGTGAATACTGACCATCATTCACTAAGTAATAATTTTACAATGAAATGCTCGAGACTCTTTGATACGAATTTTTTTTAGTCTTGGAATAATTATGATAACATCATGGATACATAGTGCTATTTGTTACGATTATTTGATTTATATTAGGGCGACTAATAATATCATTTTCATGATATTAGAAACTATTTAGGTAGCTAAGGAAAATATGTGAAATTTTGTTTTGATTTCACACATGGTTGCAAATTCAAATTATTCTATTCTTTTTATTAAATATTATTTGGGAGAAGTATTTTATATTTGCAACTTGTGTAAGGAAATTAGCCAAGTTATTTCATTACGTAAAAAAAAATTAAATAAATAAATAAATAAAAGATGCCGACTTTAATAAGTCTGGTAACTTCTTTAAGACTTCACCGCTTATATATAAAACTTGTCTATAAAACAAATCCATCG
This sequence comes from Parasponia andersonii, assembly GCA_002914805.1. Lineage (NCBI taxonomy): Eukaryota > Viridiplantae > Streptophyta > Magnoliopsida > Rosales > Cannabaceae > Trema > Trema andersonii. The sequence continues at coordinate 70,153 of JXTB01000645.1, forward strand.
AAAAGACATTTCTCTTATACTTGTAGCCTTCGGTACCTTTCATTTCTAAAAGCTGTAGCTAAATAAAGGTAAGTTTCATGTTGTTGTCATTATTAATTGTGTTAAGTATATATGAGAATATGTGAGTGCTTCTTGATATGTGATGTTCGTTTTGATTTTGGATACTAAAAGTTGTAGTTAAATAGGTCTTGTATTTGGTGTTCGTGCAATACTAGCTGAATAGTAGTTAACCGTTGCTAAGTTACATGTTTATTATTGATATTTTGAGTGGTACATGATTATTCTTTAGTTATAAACCTATATGGCTAATTTAGGAATGTAATTAATTAAATTAAGTATTTAAAGATTCCTTGTATTGTTTACTCGTGTAGTATTTTGATACTTGTTTTTTTTAAGAAGGTACTTTTTAAGGAAAGCTTGAGAGAAATATTTAAATAATAAGATTTTGTGGAATTCTTTGTATAAAGGAAATAATACTTTGGTGTTATTCATATTGGTACTTTCTGGTGTACATATAATACTTTTTCATGTATTTAAAAATTGTGAAAAAATAAAATAAAATAAAATAACTCTAGGAAATTAATATGTTGTTGTTAGCTATATATTTGATTTGTTCTTATTTGCCTGGCTATCACTAGTTAATATCTTCGATTCTTATACCAGATTTAAGCTAGTAATTAGTAGAGTACCACATGTATAATGATATCAATTAAAAAATATATATATATAGGGCATATCAATTGTACTAAGAGCAAAGAGCATTTAACAAGAAAAAAAATAAAGTTTGGAAAGAAGGTAAGTAACGTCACACCTACAATGTAAGAAATTCTTTGTTTGGTGAATTTATGGAATTTGTGGATATCAAATCTGTAGATATATGTATCTGTCATTTACTGTGCATGAGGCATGTACACGTGGTATATTTATATTGCCTGTCGAGTATTAGTGAATAGGGTGTGGCGGGCTAGCACTCAAATATATGATATGGTTCATTCGGGGACATTTTAGTTCCTTCGTGAACACTCTGGTTCTCTCGGGGATATTATAGTTCCTACGGGAACACTTTGACAGCGGTATGGGGTAGACTTCTACTATACACAGAGGGGATTCTCTATGGCTCAAGACCTCCATATAGCTCGTGATACGTTATACATTCTATGAGTGGCACAGTATATAATTCACGGTCTTGTCACGCAATACAATATACACAGGGATCCCAATCATATGATAATCTGTTTCAAATTATATACATTCTGCATCTGCATACGCTATTTACTGAGTTTTATACTCATAAATATTCTTACATTGCAGAAAGTACTACTGAGATGTGAGTTTGGAGGAAGAGTGCAGACTTTCTGACCACGGCTTGTGTATATGAGTATTTTGACGCTGTGGTCTTCTGACAGAAGATTTTGTACCTATTTTGAGTGTATATACATTATGTATAGTTAAATAAGAGGTCCACTTTGTGAGTATGTAGATATGTATAAATTATACTATATGTAATTATGAGTGGAGTATTTCTTTCTCTTTCTAAAAGGTTAAAAGTTTTGAATTTTATCTTATTTTATCAGTTCTAAGTCTAGTAGTGTCTACCGATTTCACTAAATAATAATACAAATATCCTTATGTACGTATGTGGAATCGGAGGATGTTACAGTTGGTATCAGAGCTTATGTTTTAAAATTATTCTGAAGACCGCTTATATACACACATTCGAAAGGAAATGAATCCTCACTCCTCTGTAAGTATTTAATATGGATTTTGATATCTGTTTAATTTTTTTTTATATTTTCTTTATTTTTATTCATATTCTGGTGATGATTATTATTGGCTATAATTGGAGCGATGGATTCTAGGTGTCAGGATATCAGTACGGTGACTACTCGGGGTCAAGATAATATTGATAGGGGTGCTTCTTTTTCACAGAGTGGTAATCAGGTCGAATAACTAGCTTGTTTGATACAAAACATATTGGAGTAATATATGAGACAAGAAAATCAACATATCCCTCCAGCACCACTATCCCAACAGAGATAGGATGTTAGTAAAAGTGCTAGGGAAAGATTCAGGAAACTCCAGCCTTCAACCTTTGATGGCAGGGTTGATCCAATTCAGGCAGAGTAGTGGATTAGAACTACTGAGCATATACTGGCTTCTGCCAAGGTTCTCGATGTAGATAAAGTCCCATGTGCTAGTTTAATGCTGAGGCATCATGCTGAGTACTGGTGGGATACCATGAGTACTATTCATGATGTCAGTACTATGACTTAGGAAAGGTTTAGAGAATTATTTTATGGAAAATACTTTACCGATGCCCTGAGAACCAGCAGAAGGATAGAATTTGCCAATCTGAAACAGGGAGAGATGTCTGTTGCAGAATATATCCATAAGTTCGACGAGTTATCACGATATGCACCTCATATGGTCACTACCAATGAGCTCAAGGTAGATCAGTTTATATAAGGCCTAAGAAAGACTATCGTTAGGGATTTGAAATCAGGTGGAATTCGAGGTGTACCATTTGCTCAAATTGCTGACAAAGCATTAGATGTTGAGCAACCAGAAAAAGATGTTTTGAATGAGGAAAAGATTAGGAGAGAAAGACTGACTAGGAAAATGCAAATGGGTTTCAGACCCAGTTTTCAAGGAAATAGAGGAGGAAAAACTCAAGTTCAATGTCCTTAAGATATGAAAAGGAAGAGAGCTCTAACTCAACTGACCCGACCTGATCAGGGTAAGCATCTCAAGACTGACCAGTAGACTACTACTACCACTATATCACCTTGCCCATCATGTGGAAAGAATTATTTTGGAGAGTGTCGTAAGGGTAAAGGATTATGCTACAAATGTGGTAAAAGTGGTCATTTTATTAAGAATTGCCTAGAAATTAAAAATGATTAGAAGAAACCTGGTAGAAAGCTGTATACCATGGCTGAGACAGTTGTTGAAAATGAGACTGAGGCAGACCCATCTATTATCACAAGTGAGATATTTATTTTTGGTATCATAGCTCATGCATTAATAGATTCAGGATCCACACATTCACATGAATTATTAATATTTGTGAGGAGATTGGGTTGTCTAATAGATCAAATGAGTACTCCATTCGGTACCACACTTCCTTCTAGAGAGGTTATGTATTCAGACAAAATTTTAAGAGCTTGTCCTATTGCAGTAGATGATAGAGAATTATTTACAGACTTGATTGTGCTTGATATGAATGATTATGAGATTATTTTATGTATGGATTGGTTATCAAAGTATTTTGCTAAGATTGATTGCAAGAAGAAAATGGTGTTCATCCTCCTAATGCTGACAAGTTTATACTTGTGGGTACTCAGAGTAAAGCAAAGTTTCCTTTGATATCAGCCATGAAAGCTCAGAACTTGTTAGAAAAAGGGTGTATAGGATATTTGGCAAGCATTGTTGATACATCTATTGAGCAGAAATTAAGCCCAGAAGACGTGCCAGTTGTACAAGATTTTCTGGATGTGTTTCAAGATGATTTGCCAGGTTTGCCACCAGTAAGAGAGATTGGTTTTGCTATTGATTGATACCAAGTATTGTGCCTATTTCTAAAACACCTTATAGGATGACCCCCGCAGAATTAAAGGAGCTAAAGACTCAGTTACAAGAATTGCTAGACAAAGGATTTGTACGTCCCAGCTTTTCACTGTGGGGTGCACTAGTGTTGTTTGTGAAAAAGAAAGATGGCACTATGCGATTGTGTATTGACTACAGAGAACTTAACAAAGTGACTATTAAAAAAAATTATCCCCTACCTCGCATCGATGATCTGTTTGATCAACTATAGGGTGCTTTTATATTTTCAAATATTGATTTAAGGTCTGGTTACCATCAATTGAGAGTTAAAAATGAAGATATCCTAAAGACTACCTTTAGAACTCGGTATGACCATTATGAGTTTTTAGTTATGCCATTTGGTTTAACCAATGCTCCAGCAACATTTATAGATCTAATGAACAGAATATTTAAGGAATTCCTTGATAAGTTTTTTATTGTGTTCATCGACGACATTTTAGTATACTCACGATCTAGAGAAAAGCATATAGAACATTTGAGAACTACCCTATCAAGATTTTCATGTATCATTCAAAAGGATACATCCAACACAAACAAACTAGACCACACAATCTTATTTCTCTAATAAGATGTACTATTAAATGAATCATGCTATCAAAGAAAGATGGTGGAAAATATTGCTCAAATAAACAAAGCGTTTTCACAATCTTATTTTGCAAATTATCTAACTTTGATACGTTTATTGTCTTTGCACAATTGGCATTCAAGAATAAGTATAAACTTCTCATCACTTGTCTAACATGTTTTTGCAATATTGATCACATCATATTAGGTAATAGTTGTTGCATCAATGCATGAAAGTCATAAGATTTAAGACCAATTAGCTGCAAGTCCTTCATCGACACTAAGTTCCATATATTTGATGAATACCCATCTGAAACTTTTATTTTTGCCAAAGTCTCAGAAAATCGGTATTTCTCATCCTTAGTGTATAACAAGCTGGAGGTAAATTCTTCTTTCACTCTCATTTTCTTAAAATCTAAGTGAGCTTTCAATCCATCTTTATTCTTTCCAGGAATGTTAGCAATGTCCCAATTATACTATCACAAATATTTTTTTAATATGCATCACATTAAAATTGTGCCTTATAATTAAAAATTTCCAATATTCTAATTCAAAGAATATAGATTTTTTTTCTAACACTTTGAATTTTATTCATTTTGCTCGATCTTGTCTTTACTTTCTTTTTTCCTTTTGCCTTTTCCCTTATTCTGGCCATTTCCTTTTCCTTGCTAATTATATCATCTTTGTATTGGTTATTATCTTTCACTTTAATAGGCTTTCCAAATTGGATCTTTAGTTCACACACTTTTTCTTATATTTCTTCCCCACTCAAAGGGATTGGAGTTCTACCAAATTCTTGTTTACTATCAAAAGAATGTTTATATTTTCGACATGGATGATTGCTTTTGAGGTATTGCCTGTGAGCCATGTAACACTCGTTTCCACAATGTTTTAATCTACTTGAAAATGTGTTCTCACTACATACTACACACGCTTTATAACCTTAGTCACATATAACAAATTTGACAATGCAGGATAGTCATTTACAGTAAATAATAGGACTGCTCTCAACGTAAAAATCTCTTGCTTGTAGGCATCAAAACATTGTACTTTAGCTAGTATACGTCTATTTGTTTCTAGGTTGCCTCTGTCCTAATGTTAATAATGTGAGCATCATAAACCTGCTTTTCATGCACATCCATGGAGGAAGATTATATATAATAAGAATAATTAGCCAAAAATTATAGTTACTACTAAGTGAACTATATAGATTGATGCTATCTATAGAAAGACCAAGACGGAGGTTTCAAGTATCTCCCTTGATTTTGTCCCAAATTTCATCTACTTTTTTCTATGCTGATGTGTCTGCCACATGCATAAGTTTTCCATCTTTAATCCTTTCTTTATCGTGCTATCTCAACATTTAAACATGGTTAAAATTACGAAATAAACATTGAAACCTAGGGATTGATGGTATGTATCATATGACTTTTGTAGGGATCTCTTTTTTCTTCTCCCTAGAATTCTTCTTCCTTTTCTATCTAGAAACATTGCAAATATGACAACTAGTTGTATTTACAAATTCTTTACGGTATAATACGCAATCATTTGGATATGCATGAATCTTTTCATACTCCATCCCTAGTGTGTACAATGTTTTTTTTGCTTTATACACACTTACAGGCATTTCATTTTTCTCTGGAAAAAGTTCTCCCAAAAGAGCAAGAAGTTGAGAAAATCCACAGTTACTCTAGCCATTTTGAGCCTTTAAGTTATATAACTTAATTAATACTGATAATTTTGTGAATTTTGAACTAGGATAGATAGGTTTCTCTACATCTCCTAACAATTTTGTAAACTCTTCTAGTCAAACAATAAGACGTTCACTAGCATCATTACAATTCCTTATATAATTAAAAAGCCAATAACATGATTGTATCGTATTTAATATTACTCATATGTCCATATAAATTTTGAGTATTTCAAATTAATTTATTATAATTATTAACTTTTATTTATTAAGTAATTGCAGTGAAATTTGACGTGTTCCTGAGTTAACTATTTATATTTGAATAATTGAACTCCAAATAGTAAGTATTTGTATATTTTTCTTTTTAAAAAAAGAAAATAAAATATAATAATAGAATTTGGTGTGTCTATTTATTTTTATGACTATTTTAGTACTTTTATGTATTTTTATGGTATTCAAATTTTAATCTAACTCACATATTTTCTAATAGGTTTATATATATGTATTATATTTAGTAAAATCTTTTTACTCCTTACGTGCACTAAAATTGTGTTAGTTATAAATTTATATATGTTATATTAAGTTAGGTTATTATTAAAAAAAAAAAAGAAGAAGAAAATAATAATTTTTGACTCGACCGACACTTGTTAAGTCGGCAAAGAATTTGAGTTTGTATTAAAGTTTAAAGACTTGTTTCCTTTCTTAGTTCACTATCTCTCACAGGCACTTTATCATCCTTCTTCTCGTATTATTCAATCAAAAAGCACCATATAGTTAAATCTCCTCGTAGTCACAGTAGTCACCTATTCACTTTTGTGATACTGTACTAGAAAAGTACTAATCTTCTTGACTGATTTAGACCATCAAAAAGGTAATTCCTTTCATTTACGATAATCATTAAATTTCTCTTCAATATGTTAGTTTTTTCAACCTTTACTTCAAATTTTGAGAAGATACGTTTATATACAAAGGCATAGAGATATGTTTATATATGTAAGCGGGATTACGTTAGTTGGTTGTATTTGTTTGGTGTTTCAAGAATTCAAGTAGTGGATATTCAAGAATTTTCGTATTGAGCCATGAGACTTTGATTGATAAAGTAACTGTTGGTGTATTTTATATGTGTAATTATTCATGAAAGGAAACAAAATGCCATGTAATAAATATATGGAGAGATTCTATTGGACTTTGTGATGTTTTTATTGTAGGAAAAATTGACCTAACACTTATGATCATATCATGAATGCAGCAGAAAAATTAGCAGATTTAGGTTTTAAAATTTTTACATGAAAATAATTTTCATAACCATATAACACACATGAATCATATAGGATCATGTACAACATAAATTAAATCTAGATACAAAATCTCTAGAGATGATATTAGGGTTTACCTCTTGTAGCGTGTTCCTCCTTGATCTCTTTGTTGATGGTGATCAGACCTCCAACCCTAGATCTTCTTGTCTATGCTCTTGTTTTTTATTGATAAGATGAGTGGGCGCCAAGCTAAAACCAATATAGGAGAACGATCAAAAACGCCTTCTTGATCTTATGGAATACTGGGATGTCAGATGGAACTGTGAGATGATAGGAATCTTTTTCTCTCTCACTTAGCCTAGGGTGGTCGAATTCTCCTCTCTCCTTGTGCTTTATGCGTGTGACTCTCTAAGAGTTACTGTATAGTTTTTTCTCTCATATATCTTATATATATGGTACCCAAAACTGCTAACCCTAATCCAATTAGTATGGGGTTTATTCTCCAATTTGGGCTTTGGGTGTATTTTTATAAATATGTCCAACTCATGAAACTTATTTATAAAAATACCAACTTCTGTGTAGAATTATTATTTTATGCATTTTCATGAAACTAACTTCACAAATACTACAAACCAATTAGTGAGCTTAATTGAGCTAGACAAGGGACCTAATGGATCTAAATAATCTAAGCTCCAATAATATCACAAATACATAATAAATCTTATTATGGTATTTATATAAATATTATTAGTAAAGGGGACACTCCACTAAAGGCCCAATACTACACTCTTAGATTAAATGTCATGTCTTTTATAGAGATTTAATCAACTAACCTTGATTAACCAATCCATCTAACATATTCTATACCACATATAGAATCCCTATACAATGCTGTAGTTAGATAGGTGAAATTACCATAATACCCCTCCAACACCTATTTACCTTTAAGTTACCATCTTTCTATCAAGGAATAATGTTGTCAATAAATTTGTTCTCAATAGCCATTTAGACAAAATTATCAACCAATTCACAAAGTGAATACTAAGATATTAGATTTAATTATTCCATGAATCTTGAAAGAACCTAAAGTGACATTAATGTATAGTGTCCTTAATTATTTGGTGTTCCCACCAATTCATAAGTCATAACCTCTAATATGCCAGAGTTCACCTCTAATTTCATAGAGATTAGTCTTTTAACAAATCAAAAGGCTATAACTCATGAAGTCAGAGTTCACTTCTAGTATACTTTGTTTATGTTGTATTAGTGTTTTTATCTGAAGGCAAATACTTCAATAATTTGAGACATATCATTCTCGTTGAAATAAACAAATACTACAACCTATAGTAAATAAAGTATTCCATCTTTATTTACAGATTGTAAACTTCTTCATTTAGACTTAGATAAAGAAACAAGTTTCCCCATAATTGACACTTAAATCATGTTTATTTTTTTATACACATATAAAGTCATGGAATCTTTTTCAGATGAATAAACTATCCAACTAAGATAGTTTAATCTAGCAAATATCATAATTACATATAAGAGAAAGTTGTTTATACTTAAAAAGGTAAAATTAGAAATCTACTTTTTCGGGCTAAAATCCCAACATTTATAATATTATAGTTGGAGATAGATATTTATTAAGTTAATATTACTCTTGGTATCTTGTGTATGTGCATGTATGTAAAAATTATAATTTAACTTGAAGAATATCTATTGTTGGGCTCTTATTTATGTAAGTCGAGTGATGATGTTTTGAGTGAGCCGAAATCTATTTTTTTTTTAAAATACCTTATTTCCTTAAGTTGAAATATAGTTACAGAAATCTTAATTGTTTAAATTTTAACTCTCATGATTGGATTACTGTGGGAGTGTTTATTTTTCATACCATTTCAGAGTTAGTAAATTTTATAGCACAAATTATTTCTTGACCAAAGAAATCTATAAATTGTCAAATATTAGGGATACATCAATTGTACCTTAAGCGAAGAGTATTTCACGAGAAAAGATTCAGTAAGGCCAAAAGCCAGGTAAGTAAAGTACTTAACTGCAACATAAGAATTATGTGCTATATAAGTATCTATTATGTTTCTATGTTTTTCATTTATTTTAGTTGTGAGTATGACTATTGGCATTTCGATTTCAGCATATATATGCTTGGTAATTTTGGTGTGATATTATTATGTACACCATATAGCCATACATGTTTTATGAAAAAGTTTAAGAAAGGTAATATGTCTTATGAAATGCCTTAGTATTATTGTGTAAAACTATTTTATCATAGAAAATTTAAGACCAAGTAACTTTCAGAAGGATTTGTGTCACTTTTGCAGCGAAGCGGGATAAATATTTACAGTTTCAAAGTAGCAGTCCTAGGAGACGGGCAAGTTTGACAGGATTAGTTAGAAGGTTGACTACAATATTCCACATCTAAGTTATATAATAGACTAAACTACAGTCTCGGGCCGTCTTGTCTCTTGAGCACGACGGGGTAATGATGGAGTAAGGTTAGTAACAAGCCCAAATGTAGTAAGAGCCGGTTGGAGGAGAGCCTATGGGATATTATCAATCTAGGAAGTCCTGCAGGCATAGTGCTGAACCGGATAGTGTGCACAAGACAGGGAAGCCTAAAGTAAAATAATTATACCAGAATAATTAAGCAAGCATGATCATACATTTAATACATGTCACTGAGCAACATTCCATCCATTGCTTTACTTACTGAGCTGTAGTTCAATGTAGTCTTGTGTCGTAGGTAATGATTGACATGACTGTTAGAATAATGTCCTATAAAGTAGTTTATGATTTAGACATTATAAACAATATTTATTGGATTATTTATTTTTCTATTTTATTATTAATAAATTCCATGTTATGAATTTCTATTTCATTTGTGTCCCATTGATATACATATGATGTGTATGTTTATCTTATGCAAACATCTAAAAAGATTCTAAGACAAGAAATGAGTAATAAAAAATTATTCATATGATGAGTTTATATATGTGAGACATTATATTTTTTATTTCATTATGTCTAAATTAAATTGTTCGCATTCTGCATATAGAAGATAGAATACTTTACTATGCCATAGAATATAGTGTTGTCTATTTAATTAATGAAGTCTCTAATTATCAAAGTGAGTCTTCATATAGAAACACTAGTGTGTTATAAAAAAGTTATAATAACATCAAACACAACCTAGTGAATTAGAATTTGAGGTTAAGTGTCATAATTCAAATTTTTATTTTTACTAATCTAGCACTATTGTAGAAGACCTTAATCCTAGTAATTAACGAACTTACTTTTATATGTTTTGTCTTTTTGAGTTACTAAAGGACTAGTTCCGATTAATGGTTTGAACTTTGGTATCTTGGTAGATAAGGTATATGAAATGTGTAGAACGTTTTCATGATGGACACCATGCATATGATGTCACTTTGAGTTTTTTCAAGTACTTGGATAATATAAACCAGAGCCTTAATATTCACTATATGAATTTGACTGTATTAGTATTAGCAGATACAAACACCATAGTCAACTATTATCCATTAGATGAAAAATGATAATTCAAAAGTAAATATGTACTAGAGGGGTAATACGGTAATTTCACCCTACTAGTACGACATTGTATTAGGGGTATGTCTACAGGTATAGTATATGGTAAATGGATTAAGCTAATCAATTGTTAATAAGCTTCACAGAAAATAAATGATATTTAGTCCAAAAGTTCAATATTGGGCCTATAGTGGTATGCCCCAATATTAATGGATAAGGCCCAATCATAATTAAGAGTTAATTATGATAGTGGGTATATGGTCTATTGGAGCTTGGGCTTTATGGATCCATCAGGTCCCTTGTCTAGCTCAAATTAAAGCTCAATAATTATTTGATGATCAGTTGAGCCCAACAAGTCCAATAAGCCCATTAGGATTTACTAATCTCTCTATAATTAGGAGAAAAGTTCTCTAACTGCACAATACAATACTATATGTGAAACACCCTCTTGAGAAGTGAGTGTCACACATATAACAGAGAAAGAGAGAGAGTGTCACACCCGCAGGCCTGGCACGGGTGGTGCACACGACTCCTTGTCTTGTATCACTCCGTCATCTCGTTTTTTTTCCTTAAATTGAAAAAAAAAACAGTTTTCATAAAACTCAAAAAACAATTAAAGATCAAAACTTTTCCATACATAATTTTATCAGATATATAAAACATGAATACATAGAAATCAAGAATATGCTGGAAAAATGAAAATCAAAATAAACATGATCATTATCTCATAGCAACATCTAATCAAATAATTATTCAAACTCGTTGAATCTATTGATCATTATGCAAACTAGAGCATACTGATAATATGAACAAGAGCAAACGTACATAAAACCTTTCCGGAAATCAAAAAGATCAATCAACAAGAGAATAGACCAGAGTAAAATATACTAGATCAACAATAAAACCATGCTCTAATACCAATTGTTGGTGTTAGCTGGAATAAAATTTCCGAAAATATTTTCATAAAATTATTTTTAAGAGCACCATAGTTTTGTAAAATCAAGAAACGCAACAGAATTGGTTGTTTAAAATTTTTCCTCTTACAAAATGTTTCGGATCGTGATCTAACATAAATAAACTCTTAATCTAGAAAAGAACAATACCCGAAATTGCTCCACAATCTTCTCGTCTTCCCATCTATTCTCGAAAGCCGTTTGATTGATTTGGTGAATAGTCACCTTCTTGATTCCAAACAAAGAGATCCGCAGACGAATAAGGGGGTGTTTCACGTGTAGTGTTGTATTGTGCAGTTAGAGAACTTTTCTCCTAACTATAGAGAGATTAGTAAACCCTAATGGGCTTATTGGGCTTGTTGGGCACTGATCATCAAGTAACTATTGGGCATTAATTTGAGCTAGACAGGGGATCAGATGGATCCATAAAGCCCAAGTCTAATAGACAAAATACCCACCATAATAATTAACTCTTAGTTATAATTGGGCTTTGTCTATTAATATTGGGACACACCACTAGAGGCCCAATATTGAACTCTTGGAGTAAATGTCATTTATTTTCTATGAAGCTTATTAACAATTAATTAGCTTCATCCATTTAACATATACTATACCTGTAGACATACCCCCAATGCAATATCATACTAGTAAGGTGAAATTACCGTAATACCCCTCTAGTACATATTTACCTTTGAGTTGCTATTTTTCATCTAATGGATAATAGTTAACTACGGTGTTTGTATTTGCTAATACTAACACAGTCAAATTCATATAGTGAATACCGGAGCCCTGGTTTATATTATCCAAGTACTTGAAAAAACTCAAAGTAACATCATATGCATAGTGTCCATCATGAAAAACGTTCTACACATTTCATATACCTTATCTACCAAGATACCAGAGTTCGAGCCATTAATCAGAACTAGTTCTTTAGTAACTCAAAAAGACAAAACATATAAAAGTAAGTTTGTTAATCGCTAGGATTAAGGACTTCTACAATAGTGCTAGATTAGTAAAATTTGAAATTTGAGTTACGGCTTTTAATCTCAAATTCTAATACACTAGGTCCTGTTCGATACTGTTATAAAACACCAGTATTTTTATCCGAAGACTCACTTCGATAATTAGAGACTTCATTAAATAAATAGACAACACTACATTCTATGGCATAGTAAAGTATTCCATCTTCTATATGCAGAATTTGAATAATTTAATTTAGACATAATGAAATAAAGAATATAATGTCTCCCACATATGAACTCATCATACGAATAATTCTTTATTACTCATTTCTTGTCTTAGAATCTTTTTAGATGTTTGCATAAGATAAACATACACATCACATGTATATCAATGGGATATAAATGAAATAGAAATTCATAATATAGAATTTATTAATAACAAATAGATACTAAATAATCTAATAAATATTGTTTATAATATCTAAATAATAAACTGCTTTATAGGACAGTATTCCAACAATTTTATCTCTATGTGTTTTCCCCTCTTGTGGCTTCTGGGCTCTCTGGTGTTAGCAACTGCTTTATTGTTATCATAGTAAAGTATCATAGATTGCTGTGCTCTAGGTACTATCTTAAGATCCAAAAAGGAAATTACAAAGCCATACCACCTCTTTAGCTACTTCAGAAGCTGCCACATATTCGGCCTCCATGGTTGAATCTGCAACACAAGATTGCTTGATACTTCTCCATATAATGGCTCTCCATCGCCAAGGGTAAAGACTGAACCAGAGGTTGATCTTCTAGAGTCTTTGTTAGATTAAAAATCTAAATCAATATATCCAACAGGTGTTAGAATTTCTCCAGAATATACAAGCATATGATTTCTAGTTCTCCGAAAAATACTTTAGAATATGCTTGACTACACCCCAATACTTAGGTCTTGGATTGGATTGGTAACGACTTACAATCCCAATAACGTAACAAATATCTGATCTTGTGCAAAGCTTGGCATATATGAGACTTTCTACTATAGAAGCATAAGGAATATTTCTCATCTGTTCCTTCTCTTTTTCTATCTTAAGAGAATTCTCATCCTTTACAAAAGAGTGTTAAACCTTTTTTGGAATTATGCATTGCAAACCTTACCAGTATTTTCTCTATATATGAAGCTTGTGATAAAGCTATACATTTATTCTTTCTGTCTCATAGAATCTGTATTCCTAGAACATAGCAAACTTCACCTAAGCTTTTCATATCAAACTATTGTGCTAACCAGACTTTAACTGATGATAATGATCCAACATCATTTAATGTTTAGAATATCATCAACATACAGTATCAGAAAAATCATTTTATTATCCTAAATTCTTTTATAGATACAAGGCTCATCTATGTTTCGTTCAAAATCATAAGAGTTAATTGCTTCATCAAATCTTATGTTCCATGATCTAGACGCTTGCTTGAGTCCATAAATAGATCTCTTAAGTTCACAAAAAATTTTTTCTTAACCCTTTTCAACGAATCCCTCTGGTTATATCATATAGATATGTTCATCAAGATTGTCATTTAGGAATGCAGTCTTGACATCTATTTGCCATATCACATAATTAAGAGATGCAACGATGGATAAGAGTATGTGAATAGACTTGATCATAGCTATAGGAGAGAAGGTTTCTTCATAATCATTACCTTTCTTCTGTATATAACCCTTTGCAACTAACCTTGCCTTGAAAGTCTCTACTTTTCCGTCTATTCCTCTCTTTCTCTTATTGACCCACTTACACCCAATAGGTTTTATCCCTTTAGGTGGATCTACAAATTCCCAGACTTTATTAAAGTATCTGGACTCTATTTCGAATTCCATTGCCTTTTGCCAGAGATCTTTATCAACATCATCCATTGCCTCATTGTAGGTGTAAGGATCAGATTCTTGGTCACAAGACTCTCCTATTCCTAAGTATCTTTCAGGTTCACAACTCTTCCACTACAACGAGGATCCAATGTTTGTTGAGTTTCAAGTGATTTATCTTTTCTAAGTTCTTTCTCTATCTTATCTTCTATAGATGGGTTGATAATATCATCAGTTAATTCTTTTAGAATTAACTTACTTTTCAACTTGAAATCTTTTACATAGTTTTATTCCAAGAAAGTAGCATTTATACTCACAAACACTTTCTTTTCTTCAGTTCTATAAAAATAATATCCTCTTGTTCATTTTGGGTAACCCATAAATAGACATAATTCAGATCGTGATTCTAACTTAGTCATTTTCACTTTCAACACGTATGCTAGACAACCCCAAATATAAATATGACCAAACTAGGTTTATGTCCTTTTCATAATTTGAATGAATTCATAGGTACTGACTTAGAAGGAACTTTATTCAGCAGGTACATAGCAGTTTCTAAGGCATAACCCCAAAAAGATACGGATAATTGTGAATAACTGAGCATCGACCTAACCATATCCAAAAGTGTCCTATTTCTTCTTTCAGCAATACCATTTAGTTGAGGCGTACCAGGTGCTGTGAGTTGAGATAGGATCCCATTATCTGTGAGAAATTCAAAGAATTCTCTAGAGAGGTATTCACTACCTCAATCAGATCGAAGGGTCTTTATGTTCTTTTCAATTTCCGCTTTGAATTCTCTAAACTTTTCAAAAGAATCCGATTTGCATTGCATTAGGTAAGCATAACTAAATCTAGAATAATCATCCGTAAACGTAATGAAGTATTCAAATTCTCCTCGTGCTTGAATATTCAAGGGCCCACAGATATCAGTATATACTAACTCAAGACATTCTTGAACTCTGAGACCTTTTCCAGTAAATGGTCTTTTAGTCATTTTTCCTTCTAGACAGTATTCGCAAGTTAATAATGATTTGACTTCTAACGAATTTAGAGGTCCATTATTGACTAACCTTTGAATTCTGTTTAGGTTAATATGACCGAGTCTTAAATGCCAGAGGTAAGTTTCATCATTAGTATTCACTTTCACATTCTTATATTTAGATTCTACATGTTCAGAAACATTTTCAAGATTGTGCAATGAGATACTTTTACGTTGATTAAAGAAAAGATTACTTCTATGAGTACCAGTACAAATAAGACTTTTATTCTTTCTAATAGAAACTTTATTGTTAAAATGAACAAAATAATCTTGTATCGTCAAATAGAAAATAGAAATCAAATTCCATTTAAACACTGGAATATAATAACAATTCTTTATTTCTAAAAACCTAAAATCATTGAAATTTAAAATAACATCTCCCATTGCACGAGCTTCAACTATTGAGCCATCTCTTAATCGCAGCGTGAACTCTTCACTAGCTAATTTCCTAGTTTCCTTGAACTCCTACAAAGTATTACAAACATGGTCAGTGGCTCCCAAATCTATGATCTAAGAATAGATAGAATCAACCACATGACAAGCCTCAATGAACAACAAATTGTCATTATCTTGTTTGTCCTTGCCGTTGTCCTTCTCCTTCTTAAGGGCTAGGTAAGTTTTACAGTTCCTCTTCCAATTTCTATCCTCACTGCAGTGGAAATATTTTCCCTTTGGTTTGGAATCCTTTTTAGTCTTCTTTTTCTTTGGAGCCAGAGAAGTAGGAGTCTTTTTCTTTTTTTTACCTTTGCCTTTTGACTTCGGTTTGGAAGAACTCGCTTGAGTTACATTAGCCTTAGCTGACCCTGACTTATTCTTCTTAAGAATATTCTCTGTTATTTGCAGATCTTTAATTAGGCCAGTAAGAGTATTATCCTTCCGGCAAATCTCATGATCAATCTTAAATTGATGGAAGGTGTCTGACAATGTGTTCAAAACCATGTCAATTTGGGTGTCACAATCAATTTCAGCTCCAAGGATTTCCAGTTTGTTAAGGTAAGCGATGACTTTCATCATATGTTCCCGAACTGGAGTACCCTTCTTTTGACGAAGATTCATAAATGCACTTGTAGCCTCATTTCTAGCTTGATGACTGAGACTGGAGAACAATTCGTCAACACTCAGCATAATGTCAACAGCAGTATCCATCCCATGATGTTGTTGTTGCAATATATTACTCATTGAGCCAAGTATATAGCACTTAACCTTCACATCAAATTTCTTCCACTTATCATATAAGTTTCTTTCATCGTTGGTGGATTCCTTAATTAGCTGAGCAGGACATGGAGTGGTGAGAACCTACTTATGCTTGTTAGTAGTAAGCACTATGTCTAGATTATGTTTCCAGTCTACATAGTTATCACCGTCCAGCTTATTTTGTGTGAGTAAAGTGGATAAAAGATTAAGTGCCATATCTACTGAAAAATAAATAAATATTCCATGTATAAGCAAACATCATATATCATGTTTCGAATAATTAACATAAAGAATTAATCATACAATATGCAAGTGAAGTATCCCTAACATATCACTTATATTCATGGAAATTAACCGACCATTGATTTTAAGCCTCCTACGGGAAGTCATGCAATCAACAAGTCAAATTGAAACAATTTCAATTAGTAAATAGGTAGATAACTCTTATCCCATATTTATAACTATCATTTACTTTGGTCCTCTGATTGACTAATAAGAACTCCTACAGAAGAATATTAATGTCTCAAGTTGAGTGTTTAACCATTATTTCGATAACTATGTTTTCTATATAAGACCGTCTCCTATGGGCAATCAGCCTCATATAGTCTACCTAGTACCTTATCCTTAAAGCTCATTTCCAGTATTAACTGGACGAAAAAACCTTCCTACAGGAGCTCAGTAAGATTCTGAGGCAAGGCTCATCCTAATACCTAACGAACCAACAATAGAGACCATAGGTATCATATACCTTCTCCCACTCAATATTTTATAATTAGGGATTTATAGATTTTGCCCAGTTATCTAACTAGTTTAGTAACCTAAAATCAATTATGTAAGTATGTTCATATTTGCATGAGAGTAGCTCTAATTTTCTATATGACATGTTACTAAAATCATGTTCTAATAATTAATTATTAGGCATGCATGCAACATTGTCATAATAATACCAAAGTAGTAAACAGATAATTAATTAATTGTTAATGATTTACTAATTTCTGATAATTGCAAAATTATTTAACATTTAAATAATTCTAACATATAATATAATATTAAATATTTAAATATGGAAGATAATATTTAATATTTAACTCAGAAAAGATTTTCACAAAATCTAATCAGTTTAAATAAAAGATTTAACAAATTAAATATCCTTAAATATCTCACATTAAATTTCAACTTTTGAAATCTTTATTTGAATTTAACTTCTTTAAATATCTCCCATTATCTTATCCTTTCAGATTTGAATTCAAAAATTCAAATCAATATTTAATCTTATTAAATATTTACTAACCATAAATTCAAAATTGAAAATTTGAAAAGATATTTTGATTAAAATTTAAATTTCAAATCTTCACAAAATTTGAAATTTAAGAGATAAAAGATTTTATGGATAAAATCTCCTACAATATCTCTAATTTGAATTAAAACAAATTTAAAATTCAGAATAGATAACTAACTATCACATAATCAGTTTTCAAAATATCTATTCAAAAATTTGAATTAAAAATTGAAAGATATCTAACTAATTTTTTTTTGAAATTCCTATTTTAAAATATATCTAACTATTCAAATAATAATTAAGATATTATGGATATCAATCATATCCATAATTCAAATTAAAATATCCTATTATTTCAAATTTCAAAAATTCAAATTTAATAAGGATATAAAAATTTGAATTCAAAAATTTAATCTATCAATTCTCACAAAACTATGAATAAATTAAATTAATTTTAAAATGAAAATAATTAACATTATGGTTGGAAATAGAAACTTGTCGGGACAAGCAGATGGACGGAACGTGAGGCCAGTATGTAAACGTCTGCCTCAGGACGTTATGCGGCCATACTCGGGACAATTATCGGGCGCCAACAGACATGCATAACAGTATGCGGCCTTGCTCGGGATAACTCCCGAGCGACAACGGGCTCACGTAACAATCACATGACAAGCATACAAGGTGGCACCCCGAGCAGCCAAGGCACGGGAGGTTACCCGTGCGGCCAGGCGGCCGTGCCCGCATGCCATGCGCGGGGTGATCCCGTGTGGCATGCGCAAGCTGGTCGCCCGTAGGCCACACGCGGATCGCATCTGCACGGCCAGCAGAGCCGTGCCCGTGCCGCATATGTGGTGCGATTCCGTGCGGCATGCTCAAGCTGGCTGCCAGTAGGCCATGCGAGGATCACATCTACATGGCCTGCAAGGGCCGAGCCTGTGTTGCATATGCGGGGTGCACCCGTGCAGCTTGCACAGGGAGGCAGCTCGCAGGCCACACATGGATCCAGTCCATGCGGCCAGTGGTGCCTCACCCGCACGGCCATGCGCAGGGCCGTGTTCGTGCAGCCCGTACATGGGTCACACCCGGAGGCCTGGCGCGGGCGGTGCACACAGTTCCTAGTCTTGCATCGCTCTGTCGTCTCATTTTTTTTCTTACATTGAAAAAAAAAAGTTTTCATAAAGCTCAAAAAACAATTAAAGAACAAAATATTTCCATACATAGTTTTATCAAGTACATAAAACATGAACACATAGAAATCAAGAACATGCTGGAAAAATGAAAATAAAAATAAACATGATCATTGCCTCATAGCAACATCTAATGAAATAATCATTCAAACTCATTGAATCTATTGATCATATGCAAACTAGAGCGTACTCATATTATGCAAAAAACCAAACAAAAATAAAACCTTTCTGAAAACAAAAACATCAATCAACAAAAGAATATACTAGAGTAAAATATGCTAGATCAACAATAAATCCATGCTCTGGTACTAATTGCTAGTGTTAGCTGGAATAAAATTTTCAAAAATATTTTTATAAAATCATTTTCAAGAACATCATAGTTTTGTAAAATCAAGAAACGCAGTAGAATTAGTCGTTTAAAATTTTTCCTGTTATAAAATATTTTGGATCGTGATCTAACATAAATTAACGCTTGATCTAGATAAGAACAATATCTGCAATCGCTCCACAACCTTTTCGTCTTACCGTCTATTCTTGAAAGCTGTTTGATTAATCCGGTGAGTGGTCACCTTCTTGATTCCCAACAAAGAGATCCATTAACGAACAAGAAGACAATCTTCTCGAAACGATTTCTCCAGGTTGACCAAAAATACCAAGGATGGAATCCCTAGGGTTGGCCGATTTTTCGCTCTCCCTTTCTCTCTGTTATGCATGTGACACTATCTTCTTAAGGAGGTGTTTCACATGCAGTGTTGTATTGTGCAGTTAGAGAACTTTTCTCCTAATTATAGAGAGATTAGTAAATCCTAATAGGCTTATTGGGCTTGTTGGGCTTAACTGATCATCAAATAACTGTTGGGCTTTAGTTTGAGCTAGACAGGGGACCAGATGGATCCATAAAGCCCAAGCTCCAATAGAGCAAATACTCACTACCATAATTAACTCCTAATTATGATTAGGTTTTGTCTATCAATATTAGGGCACACCACTATAGGCCCAATATTGAACTCTTAGACTAAAATGTCGGCTATTTTCTGTGAAGCTTATTAACAATTAATTAGCTTGATCCATTTAGCATATACTATACCTGAAGACATACCCTCAATTTAATGCCGTACTAGTAGGGTGAAATTACCGTAATATGCCTCTAGTACATATTTATCTTTGAGTTGCCATTTTTCATCTAATGGATAATAGTTGACTACGGTATTTGTATCTGCTAATACTGACATAGTCAAATTCACATAATGAATACCGGAGCCCTTGTTTATATAATCTAAGTATTTGAAAAAACTCAAAGAGACATCATATGCATGGTATCCATCATGAAAAACGTTCTACACATTTCATATACCTTATCTTCCAAGATACCGGAGTTCAAATCATAAATCGGAACTAGTCCTTCAGTAACTCAAAAAGACAAAACACATAAAAGTAAGTTCATTAATCACTAGGATTAAGGTCTTCTACAGTAGTTTTAGATTAGTAAAATTAGAAATTTGAGTTACGGCACTTAACCTCAAATTCTAATTCACTAGGTCTTGTTCGATGCTATTATAACTTTCTTATAATACACTAGTGTTTCTATCCAAAGACTCACTTCGATAATTAGAGACTTCATTAATTAAATAGACAACACTACATTCTATGGCATAGTAAGATATTCCATCTTTAATATGCAGAATGCAAACAATTTAATTTAGACATAGTGAAATAAAGAATATAATGTCTCCCACATATGAACTCATCATACGAATAATTTGTTATTACTCATTTCTTGTCTTGGAATCTTTTTAGATGTTTGCATAAGATAAACATACACATCACATGTATATCAATGGGACACAAATGAAATAGAAATTCATAATATGGAATTTATTAATAACAAAATAGTCAAAAAAATAATCTAATAAATATTGTTTATAATGTCTATATAATAAACTGCTTTATAGGACATTATTCCAACAGTTTCTTGATTTTACAAAACTATAGTGTTCTTGAAAATGATTTTATGAAAATATTTTCAGAAATTTTATTCCAGCTAACACCAGCAATGACAACATGGGATTGTGAACCGGGGTCGAGACTCAACCTTGGTATTGTACGTATAGATATTTTGACCACATGTGGGGGCGTAGTTTGTGTATTTTGGGATGATTTACAGTATCTAAATGAAGTTATTTTTAGTTCGTTTCTTTTGGAACCTATTACTACCTTTCGTTATGTAATACATGTATATATTGATCTAAACTATGTTTATAAATAAAATCAGTTTTCTATAGAGCTTTAAAGAAAATAAAAATTTCAAATTGGCAAGTATTTTTGGAAAAATAATTACAAGATTATTTTCTAAAAGTAATACCTTGAAAATAGAAAGTTAATAAATTTCCGTTAGTAGTAGGAGGCTATAGAGGGCATTATATTAATCAATTCTTCTATATGGTCCTCAAGATTATTAAATATATGATCTTCAGACATACGAATCTTTTTTCGAGAAATAGTCTTACTAAGGGATTCTTCCTCGTACCAAATCCATCTATCATAATTTAAATCTATCCCATTGAAGAATAAATGTGCTCTTACATCAATAACTAATAACTTTTTTAAGTTACCACATTCTCTACAAGAAAATGGGATCAAATTTTCATTTGAGGAATGTTCTATCGTAAACTTTAAGAAGGATTCTACCCTATGCTCATAATCTTTTGATGTTCTATCCTTACTCATCCACTTTTTATCCATTTCTAATTTTGCTAAAATGAAATATTCCAATCTTATTCTACGAAACATTTAGTAAAGTTTCTCCTAAAGCAACAATAACCCCCTGCAAATTAAACTCCATTACATAAGCAAATAACATTATTAAAAGTAGTTACATTGTTTGTAATGACCAGACTTTTCGGACCGTTAACTACTTATTTTTTTAGCTTATTTTTTAATAAAAAAATGAAACTTAAATGCTCAAAATTCATGACAAATTTTTTTTTTATACATTTTTATTTCTTTTTTTAGAGATTTATATTCATAACTAACAATATACTTAAATTTTGAAAACAAGTAAATGCTTCTCAATGGTTATTAAGGTGATTTAAATAATGCGCAACTATAAAGGGCTCCCAGGTGAGGAGGGGGGTCACATACAGACCACTTAAGTCCCAAGCTCTCCTAAGACAATTTAAGTCTTCTTGACAGAATCCCCTGTGTTTTACATTTATTTAAATCAAAACATTTTCGCTTTTAGATCTTTAAAAAAACGTTAGTTTAACTTCTACTAAATCGAAATATATTTTCAAGTTCAATTTGATTAAACTATGCATTACGAAATAAAATGCCAAGTTATAAGTACGTTTTCAAACAATATTAAATTTACATAATTGAAATCATTTGTCTCATAATAAGAACATATGCGGAAGTAATTTTAATGGTGGTATTCCATTGTCCGTGCCTCTCATTCATCCTTGCTTCAATTCCAGCTAACCCATCAATCAAATCAGAGGTTTCTTTCCTTTCGTACGTATAGCATGGATACTCATAAAAAGTGAGCTTTCGCCAAGTAAGTACAATGTAATTCTCACAAAACATTTTATTTATGAACAAATAATTCTCTTTTTTTCTTTTTATTATGAAAGTTCAATTGTGCTATTTTATGAAATCATTACTTTAAGTTTTATTATAAGATATTATGTCATGATTTAATCGCATTCTTGATTGTAATATCTTTTATCTTTCTTATAGGCCCTGGTGTATATGCCGAGTGTGCACTACCGAATGGGGAATCAGGAGAAACCATATGAAAACACCCACGGTCATAATTTTAACATATTTTTCCTCGGGAATCCTCTTTTAGGGGAGGTCGATCTTATTTTCCCTCGGATATCTTCACCTATTGGAAGTTGGTACAATACTTTTAAATTCTTTATATTATTTAATCGTTTCTTAATATGAGTGGGTACACTTCAATGAACCCAATCTTATATTCAACCATCATAGCATTTCCTTTGTTAAAGTATGTTGAAGTATTTTCATGATAACATTGTAAAGTAAGCATACATCATATTTTTATAGCATAGGAAAAGTATCTTTATAAATATATATTATACATAGGCTATACAATAATAATATAAAGGCAAGTTAAGACATGAAATTAATTCAAATATATCATACTGCAAACATGAAATATTTTTAACCATCCATGCCATAGGTGAAATTGTACTTACCTCGTAATATTCTTGTCCTAGTTCCACTCGTTAATTACGTACGTCTAGATCGAAGTTTGCCCTGGCGTATGCATACTCTATTTATTAGAGAAATTTAAAGTGGCCTTACACTATTTTTTTTTTAGCTTCTAATTACTTAGTGGGCTTAAAATATTTAAGACTTAGTCTTGATCCAACATAAAACTTCACATTTGAGAAACAATATCATGTTATATTCATTGACTAATTTATACTTTCACTTAGATGGATGAGATTTGATTCTCTTTAAACTTAATCATAGTGATTTTTTTAATCTATAAATAATCTTTTTTGTTGATTTGATTAATATCATCCTAAATTAATTAAGTTTCCTTAATTATATTTCTTTTCATCAAATACTTTGAATTATTCTTGATTGATTTCTTTATTCATAATTAAGGTTCGTAATATGATTATTGAGTCAGCCACACTAAGAGCAATACAAATTTAAAATCTAAAATCATACTTAGACTAAATATTATTTGGTATTGATTTCGCTTTTTAGGCCTATCACTAAACTTAGACAAAATATAATTAGAGGCATACATTATTTATTTCCTATAATTGATTTCATGTCTTAAATTTCAGTAAATTTTTTCTTATCCCAATTAAAGATCTAAAATATATATATTTTTTTTATTCTTCTACCGAATTTCCAACCCAATATTTCAAGTTTTATAATTTATATTTTTGCCCATAATTTTAAGATTTCTAACATTGATGCCCTCTAATGGTAAATATTGAGTTATATCTTTTTTTTTGTTAAAGATTCTTCCTTTATTTAGTTTTATACTTTAAAATAGTCTTAAAACTACCTAAAATAACTTTCTCACATATTTGACCCATATTTTGTCAAAATTACACTTTTGACCCAAATAATCAAAGTTTTTGCATTTTAGTCCTTCCAACTTTTGTGCAAACATCTTTATTTTTTGGAAAGAATTTCTAATGGGTAAAAATCTGTTCTTAAGAATCTAAGTCTAAATTATTAAGCTTGGTTCATTTTCATGCATATTTCATTTTAAGGTGTTACACTTAAAAATTTTTCACTTTTTTATGTTTAGTCATTTTGATTTTACTATTATTATTATTATTTAGTATTTATTATTATGAAGTATTCATAGTTAGAAGCTTAAGAAATCAAAAAAATAAGTCTCAATGTAATATAAATTATATAACATCTAAAGTAGGTCAAATATATTATTACCTATTTATTGTCTTATATAATCTATTTAAACACATAACAAGCAAGGTAAGAGAATTATTACCTTCCAAGCTTGAATCTTCTTTCTCACGTCTCTACCACAAATCTAAGTGCTTTTTACTCTTGATTATAATTCTTAATTTCTAGAGTCGATGGGTAAAATATTATAGCTCTTGTGGATTTGGAAGAAAGTGAGGAAGAAAGAGTTTTTTTTTTTTTTTTTTGAGAAGGGATAATTGGAAATATGAAGATAGTTTTGGCTAAGTAATTGAAAGGTTAACCATGAATTTGAATTGCCAAATGAATGATCTATTTATAGGCTATCCATAGAAGGTATCCAATAATACATACTTTCACATTCCATTAAATAATCCAAGGATCGTTATAATCAATTTGTCAATATATCTTCTTTTCCTACTCTATTATCTTATCTTTTACTTTATTTCTTTTTTATTCATCAACTACTTTTGTCCTCTAATCGTTCTTCTTTTTTAATTACTTGGAATCCAATACCACTAGCTCCCAAAGAAAGTCTCCACTATATTAATTTTTTTTATACCTTTTGAATTATTTTAGAGACAAAAGTTACTAATTAGTTTTGTCTATATCTTCCACTTTGAATTTTGGCTACTAATTTCCAAATAACATTTCCATTATGATTTCTTTTTTTTTCCTACCTTTTGAATTACCCACTAACTTTATCTCTTTCCTTTTCTATTCCACTCATTTAAAGTTATTACCTTCCTAAGGTAAAACTTTACTACTCTTCATCTTTTTCTATAACTTAGTTTCCATCTTTAGATTAATTTATCTACTCAATTCTTTGTATACTTAAATCCGAGCCATTCAAATTATGACATGGTACTATTTTAGTGCAGCCATTAACTTTAGGTTATAAAATATAACAATGTTTAATGTGACATAAATATATCACATTTTTAATTAGGTGATATTGATGTACACAATATAGTTATTGTAGAATCAATTTATTATTAAGGAAAACTAACTTAGAATTTCTAAGTTAAAATAAGGATTAACTATGGTTTTCTCACGTAATAAAATTTAACATTAAAATAATACTATACACATAATTTCAAGTATTTGCGAATGCAAACTTATTAAAATTCGACACTCAGTTTATAATAATTTTACTAATATTGCAAGTTTAAGAATTCCTAGAAAGTTACATTGTTCCACCAATTCCAACTGACATGACTTTAAGCTAAACCAACTTCATATAAGGACTAAACAAAGAATTAAACACAAAGCTTACAGACAAATTGTGAATATCTAAAAAAGTTATATAGGAGATTTATAACAATTTCAATGAATCTACAACTTTCTTTAACAATAAAAAAATACATGATGAAAAAGTTAAAAATCCCAAAATAGTTTAAAACGCACAAGCCTTCTCAAAAGCAACCCTTATATGTGTCTTTGCATTTGTTTCTTTTTCTTTTTTTGAAGAAAAAAAGGAGAAGTAGTATATAGCCATTGAAAGAGTAATAAAATTGAATACCAAAGGGACCATTTATATGATGTGTTGCTATATATGTAATATGTCTACTCGAAAATTGTCTGAAAGAAAAAAGAATTGTCGTTGTGAAAAAAGAATTTGCTTTTATTAAAAAAAAAAAGAGAATTGTCTAAAAGTAATTTTACTTAAAATTATCACTATAGAAATCACAACGTATGTAGCTATATTTCATTCTTAGATAAAGCCAATGGTAAGAAGAAAGAACATTTTTAAATATAAATATACAAGTATATAAGGTTCAGACATAGAAACAGGCATATTGCCACGTTAAAAAATAGTATATTCACTATCCTTATAGCTAGAGAAGACACATATGATTACACTTGTGAAGTGTTGCAATTACGTGGGAAAATAATTTGTTACCATAAATTATTATATTTTGCTCAAGAAAAACCATTTTCTAAATATTGGTAATCAAGAAAGTGCAATAAAAGTCAAAGCTACAGTGAGATTTTTGTAGTTATAAGTTACAATGAGATTTGCATTAATTACAGACTCTTTCTTCTAGCTAGCAGATATATAATTAAACAAATACTAGATATTAGAAACTAATGCTCAGAATGATTTTGAATTTGTACTCTTTCTAATGCCAACATAATATGGGCTAAAACAATGCCTTTTATAAACCAAGAGGTCCAACGTTCATGGAACAAAAAAAGAAGTACTCGAGTCCAAAAGAAATTATCAATATTTGTAACGGCCCCTAGTTTAACTATATGACTATATAGGTCAAACTAAAAAGTATTACTCTTTTATAAACTATAACTTTAGTTTTGTTTAAAAAAAATTAAACTGGGCCAATTTAACTTTTCAAATTGTTAAACAAAACAAGTTGTGTGACATTACTTTCTGAAATTGTCTTTACAAAATGTTCAACCAAAAGTTCTTATCAGTTTATTTTACTATCAGCAGTAATATTTACTATACATCAAAATATTGGAATATAAAGAAAACATCGCCCACAAGTCAAGCTCGAATCTATATGATCATTGCGACAAGAAAGCATACTAGCCAACCAGCAATTCTATACATCATATATCTCTTTATCTGCATCACAGGAACTTAATGAGCTAATGTTTAGTAAGTAAAGATCATGCATGCTCGTGTACGTGCTATATGCATAAACTTCATTGAAATTCTTATTGTACTCTTTGTTTCGTAACTTTTCATTTTGATGCAAATTTCTTAGAAAATATTTCTTTATAGGGCTCTTGAGTACACTATAAAGTGGTAGTAGTTGGTAGGCCGTGCCCACCTATACAGATAGAAAACGCATGACCAATGCAAACCATACTTACCCAATACAAACCGACTAGATAATGCATGTAATAAATCTTATAGTACAATACTCAGTCCCAGCAGTCGGTAAGTCGTGCTCACCTATGCGGGAAGGATGCCTATACAAACCATACTTACCAATGCAGATAGACTGAATATTATACGTAAAACAGATCTCGTAAAATCAGTATAATGGTACTCCTTTAAATTCGAAACTTAGAAAACTTCATTTCTTTGAAAATCATGCTTACATGATCATGTCATGCTTATGTCTTTTGTAATATTTAGAACAACCATATGAATAACATATAATTAATATAATACACATAAACATGTAAGAAAATATCTTGCATATATTACTATTCTTGTGATGCAATTAAAATAAATCTTTACTTAACTTGTGTCTGACAGAAAAGATAGTGAAAAGGATCAGTATCCTCTGTAGCAATGTGTGTGGAAGACCTGATATTAATTTCACTACTAAGATGATCACTACAATGCAAAATACTTAAAGAAAATGACCATAAGACTAAAATCATAAATTTCACAAAATCAAGAAATCTAATCACAAAATGAACCAAAATGGCACATACTTTCATAAAAGCTGGTCCATTTATTTTCAAATGGTACTATTTAGTTTTTAAAAATATTTGGACAATACCTCTCCTATTTTTAGGACATTCCCACATGATTGAAATCATGATTTTAAATCTGCAATAATATTTACAATCTAATTCCTATATATACAACTCAGAGAGGATCATTTAACACTTGAATTCCTCTCAGTTTAGATAAAGTTTAATTCCACTATTATATTTTTTTATTGTCACAACCAACAACCAAAAAAATATATTTATATAGTGAAATCAACAAAATATACATTTTAATTTTATAAAACCAGATTACAAGTATAGAAAACTTAATCTACTACACATAAAAATACTTAACTCCATAAATAGCAACTTTGGGCTTTAAGCCTAACTTTAATCTTCCACTTAAATTCTATATTTCCAGCCATATATAAGGTTTTCTAAGACTTTTATTCATCAAATAAAAGCTTTTATTCAAGAGTTAAAGCAATGAAAATTAACTACAAATTCAAAATCCTACATAGAGTTTACCTTGACTAATTTGATCTTTTACTAAAGCTCTTGTCATCTACCTCTACCAAATTGATTCTCAAGGCTTTGAAACTGATTTTAGGAGTCAAGAGAACCTAGTAAAATAATTTTTTAAGTGGTATCAAGTGGAGAATTGAAATTAGAAAAAAGAATTAGTAGAATTACCTTGACTAGTTTGGACCTATCTTGCTTTCTAGAGCTCCAACTTGAGTTCTACTACTTGGAAACTCTTAGAATGACTAAAGGGAGTTGAGATAAGTATAGAAGGTGGTTAGAGTAGTTCAAGTCATGGCTGAAGAGAAAGGGGAAAGAAATGACCAGATTTAGACCAAAATCAATACTTAATGGCTAAGAAAAGGCATAACTTAAATTCTAAGGAGTATTTTGGGAATTTTTTTATCTTTCCATGTGTCCAACTCTAAAACATCCTTAGCATACCAACCACATTGCTGGTCAATCCCATACACTCAAGTGTATATCAAAATGATGAAACCTAGCTTAAAAGGTAAAAACTAATCATACTTTGACTTATAATCCCATATAGCCATTCTTATTGTAATCTAGTGAAACTTAGTCCTATAACCAATCATTAAATATAAAAATAAGTCAATTAGACTCTAACTAATAATACAAACATAGCATCAATGCCTAATTATTAGAATGCACAAAGATGATATTATGCGATTAATCTGAATATAAGCTAGCTTAGTGTAATTAAACACAGTTCAGTACAATGATTACCACCTCGTGCTTACCTAAAGCCAACAAATAAAATACTATAAATGAGTCCTAAATATTCAATTAAAGCTATTTGACGTATTACGCGCACAATGAATTTGGCTCCAAAAAGTATGAAAAATGTATTTTACCGAAAAACTACTATTTGACCAAGTTATCAACAAATACGATTTTAATGCATGTGTATATAGTATTATTATTTATGAATGAATTCTTTGTTCTTTTCACACACCAAGCTCTCTCGCTCAGTGTACTAAGCCTTTACACTATATAGGAGCACTTCAACAAATATTTTACCATAAAATTGACACTAGTTTCATGATATGTCTATTATGCAATACTAGTTTCATGATATGTCTATTATGCAATATAAATATGTTTATTATTGACTAATTATGCATGTGAAAAACTTAGGCATCACAATATCCTTTCAAGAAATCAATTTTATATTCTGACATAAATATATATTAAATAATTGCCTCTTTGACACTAAGACCAATTAAAAATCTAGTAAGCATTATGCGTCTCTTTCTCACTATCAAGATCATCAGTTACTTTGCCAATGATATCCCACCCATTAATATCAGCAAGCATGAACATCATAAGTTGTGTATATAATGTTAACACCATTCATATACTGCCATCTCAAAACTTACTAGCTTATGTCCATTAGTGTCAACATAAAGCAGACTAGAACACATGGTAACAAAAAAGGCGATCTAACCTCCCTAAAAAAATGAGACGAAAAGAAGGTGATATAACCTTGATGATTGCAGAATCTTGGATCAATTCACAAGCTTTTTTCATTTAAACTAAGCCAAATTTCATCAAAAAAAAAAAAAAGAAAAAAGGAATGA
The DNA here is from genome assembly GCA_002914805.1 of Parasponia andersonii. Lineage (NCBI taxonomy): Eukaryota > Viridiplantae > Streptophyta > Magnoliopsida > Rosales > Cannabaceae > Trema > Trema andersonii. The sequence goes on from JXTB01000645.1 coordinate 100,263, forward strand.
CAGGAGGATCAGGCCACCGGAGCTGAGGACAACCAAGCTATGGAACAAAGTGAGAGCGAGATCGTGAAAAAAAAGCTCTCTTATTTCATTGTTTCTTGAGAACAAATGAAAACAACTTTTAGGTGTTCTCTGTTTTTCCTGTTTTTTGTAACTCAACTTTTAAAAATTGTTTCCCAGAAATAAAGCCAAACACCTTCTTTTTATTTTGAGAATTGTTTTCTGTTTTTTAGAACAAAAAACTGTTTTTTAGTTTTGAAGCCAACAGGCTGTAACTTGCTGATTTTCTCTTCCTAGAGTCTTCTAGAACAGGCACTGGGCTATTACCTTGGGCAATACGAATAAGTTCGGGCAGCCCATGTCAAATAGATTATTCTGAAGTTCTCTAGAGTAAGCTAGAAATAGTAATGACTCCAAACAGTTAATATTATTGGCAGAGAACAATGAAATAAAACAGAGAAAGTTAGTAATTCCAGCTTATTCTCAATTGACAAATCTATGTTATTAATGATTAAGTCTTTCTTCTTATACAATTATGTACTTACTGGAGGGGAATCTTAAAGTGTGTGCCGAAGTTAGTACTTTAAAAATAAGGGTAGCTAAACTAAGACACGACCTAAACGGCTTTGAATTAACACCTAGAATAGTCAACTCATATATTTCTATTAACGAAAACACACACAAATCACATATCTCAATTTGCATATCAAAATTTCAAAAACACAATTAACACAAATTTCAGAAAAAAAAATCAATTAAATAAGAAGTTCACTTAAAAATATTAACATAAGAAATTAGAAATAAATAATAAAGTTTATAAAAAAAATACCTAAATTTCACCTAAACGCTAATTTTGGGTGTGGAAATTGACGGAAGACCCATAGTATCCCACCAAAAATAAATGAAATAGCTACAAAATTGTCCGACCCCAGTGCTCACCGAAAATCACAGCAGTCAATTGTTAATTTTTTACAAAGTTGTTCCTACATCACAACGTAGAGATCTCTATTGGTTATACTATAGTAAAAATAAAATTTTGAGAATACAACAATAATGGAACGATTTTTGTGCCTTTAATTCAAAGAAAAGGATCAAAATAACCTAACCTTTGATGGAGAATAAGATTAGTGTCGTTAAGGTAGAAAAAGAGTACTGCTGCAAATTTTTTTCTCGAGCGCAGGATGTTTAGGCGCGGTATTTAGGATTTTTCTAGATCGGATATTGAACTTGGGTCTCGGGTCTATCAAAATTAAGTGCAACATTGCTATAAAAAATGTTGCTTAAACACGCGTAAACTAAGAAACAACAACATGCCTAAGAAAGTGTTAAAAAAATATTGTTATTGGTATAACTGTTCATAGAAAATGCAACACTTTCACTGAAAGTATTGTAATAGAGCAATTTTTGAAAACTTTTTATAACAAAATGTTGCAGAAAAGGAAAAAAAATACAAATTGCAACATTTTTTTCACAAATATTACCTAAAGGATGTTGTCTATTATCTTTTTTATAGTAGTCTTCGCTTGAGATAATGGAAGTAATGTAATAATACTCTATATTGTTTTTATTTGTGGTCTTGCAACGTATATCTTTGAAACTTAGCAATTTTTTTTTTAGATTTTTTAGAGAATAAAGCATCATTTGTAATTAATTTTATTTCTTTGGATAGTATTATTATAGCTCTTCTAGAACCATCAGTTATTTTTGTGGTATTTGAAATTGTATTCATATTTGTTATTGATAAAGGTAATTTTATGAAATACTTTTTATCTTTAAAGATTGTGTGTGTCGTCGCATTATCTATCAAACAAATATCTTCATCGTTAGTTTTCTAGTTTTCGAACTAATATAAGTGAAATCTATATTTCTCCACAAATTAAAGCAAAAGAACTATAATTATTAGATGAAAGACATCATGAAATATATAACTTAAGAAAAGTAATATATTACATAAACAGGAATTGAAAATAGCACACAAAGATTATACAATCTAATACACAATAAACTTAGATATTAACGGCCCATTATCAATTTTTCTCAATTAGATTTTCAAAAAAGTCTAAAATATCGGAATGAGCAAAATCCATAAGATCATTTTGTTCAACAAAGCTCATCTCTATATTCTTTCTTTTTTCCTTCAATGATGCTTGGTAAAGGCCAACAAAGTGTTTGGGCGTATGATAGATACGCGATCAATATTCTCTCATACCATATCTATAGTAAAGATTTTACGGATTTTTGGATGGTTTATATTGTGAACCTTTTCTCTTTTCTCGCATCTCTTGATTATTTTTCTACTTCTAGTGAGTTGTTGTTTTCTTGAAATTCAAAAAGTTGTTGTGACCACCATGATGCCACAAAAAATTTCGACCACGAATCCTGTCACGACCATGACCACGAATACATTTATGGCCATAATTAGCGATTGATATATCATTTATTTCAAGAAATGTTGTCAAACCAATCGAACGAATTTTATGGTTTTTTCATTAATAGCTCATTGTTTTGTTCAGCAACAAATAAATATGAGATCAACTCAGAATATTTTGTAAAACCACACTCTCGATATTATTACTGCAGGACAATATTTAATGCAAAAAAATAGAGTATGTTTTTTCTAACATATCTTCGTCGGTAACTTTTTCTCTACATAATTTCAATTGAAAAGTAATTTTAAATATTGCTAAATTATATTCACTGACTATTTTAAAATCTAGCAGACGAAGCGCATCTAATCATAATGAGCTTTAGGGAATATCACGATATTCTGATGGTAATACCTTTCCTTTAAACATTGCTAGAGCACAGATGGGTCTTTTGCCGTTAAATATTCAATTTTCAATCCTTCGTGTAAATGATGTCGAAAGAAAATCATGACTTTTGTGCAATCCTGAGTGGAAGCCGTATTTCCTTCCTTAATTATTTCTCCAAGATTCATAGCATCAAGATGAATTTCAGTATTAAGTGTCCATGCCAAATACTTCTTGCCCGAAATTTCAAGGGCAACGAATTTAAGCTTTATGAGATTTAGCATTGTGAAGACTATTATATCACAAATATTATATAGTTAGGAATAAGAAACCCATAACATAATTAATATGTAGTCATAAAGAAATAAAGTATGACTAATAAATTAGCAATATTTGAATACATAATTACATATATTTATATTATAGATATTTGTAATCAAATATATGGACACGAAAATCTCAAAATTGAAAGATTAATTGTAAGAACATAAGTATTGCTAAAATAATAATTTATGATAATAATTTGTATAAATAACATCATATATAAAAGTAATTTCATAATAGTAGAGATAGTTTTATCAAATAATTCTTACATATAGATTATTTGTAATTAAAATTATGATGTAAAAATCTAAAAATGAAGATACCGAATATAAACACGTGAAGTAATTCAATATAATATTAGAACATCAAAATTTCAAATTATCAGATAAAAAATTACGAGCACTAAAATTAGAAAGAGACAAAATATATGTATATACACTATTATAGTATAATATATGTACATACATGAAATTGTTTATGATAGATCTTTATCAAACTAAAAAGGAAAGGATATTTATAATGCAATACAGTAACTAACAAAATTTTACTTCGGCGAGATTATAATGACTAGAGGCTTATGCTGATAATATGTTATAAAATGTATATAGAATATATATTATAACTTAAGAATATCAACATTAAGAGGTAGATGAGAGAATGATTTATATTTTAGTGAAAAGAAAAAGATTTGAATGAGATACATAAACTCTTACAAATGTCTCTATTTATAAACATTAATGAATGAACTACAATTATTCAATTCTTTGGATAAACCATAGCCACTTATTTATTTAGGCAATGTATATCCACATATTTGTTAGAGTAAATTATGGTCATATATTTTACTTGGCTATAATTGCACCAAGCTATATCAACAAATTTATTTGGTTAAATCTCTACCATTCAATGTATTATTAGACTTGTGTTTGGGCTTGTAGATGCTCCACACTAATGGGCATCCAAATAGAAAAGTTCATAACACGAATAATTTGAAAATATTTGAAAAATTCTGGATTATTTTAGAAAAATAACACTCTTTAATAATATTTAGAATAATATTAGTTCTAAAATATTGATATTTTTTAAAGATATTTGAAATAACCAATCAAGCTATTTAGAGTAAGCAAGAGTTACTTGAAATAACTAGCCCGATTATCTCAAGTAATTAACTATTTAGAACGGCGATTTACCCAAATCTCACCTCTGACAGATTGAAGCCGTAGGAGGTAGTGGAAATCAGGCTACGACGATACAGAGGAGATCGCAGAAATCTCGGCCCGTGACCTCTGAAAAAGACTTTGAGAAGAAAGGTATTCAGTCCTGAGATTGAGACTCGCATGGTTCACAATCTCCAGGACTATATATACAAGAGCCATGCGTTCTCAAGAGGGGCATGTACGCTTACAAACAGAAATATATAGAAAAGTCTATTAACAAGAAACAAATATATACTCATACTGAAGTATTTCCTTGCTACCCTGTATCAAAGATAAACCACTAACTTCAGCATTGGAGAGTCTTTGTAGGTAGCCACCCCCGCCTCTCCGATTCTGCCTAGAGTTCAGAGTACTTTGGGACAGCAAGGACACGTGGACAGTTGGAGAATACAGCATCATCAGTTCGAGACACGTGAACGGCTGGTGAGAAACTGCTCCAACAGTACCAAAGAGTACATTTAGCTAAATTATTAGTAAGGTAAAACATTCAAGTTGCTATAAACTAGTCTAGCTAGCTAGAAATAAAACCTTCTGCTCAGTGCCAACCAATATAAATTGAGGATAAGACTGCGAATCATAAGAAGCCAGCTTGTCAATAACATTGTTTCCGTAATATTTATTGATCTATGCGTTACTCCAAAGACGGTATTCGTCAACTACTAGACAAGTTGCGAAGCAGATAACATACCGTGTCTTCTATATGCCAACAAAAAAAAAAAACAAAAAAAATGTGTCTTCTCTACTTGTAATTCTTAGCAGCATTAATAAATCGGTTAATGGATCATTAACCTATTATTATTTTGATATATTAGTCTTCAACCTTTTTTTTTTTTTATGATATTTGTATTAAACGTTTTTCTTTATATCATTATTGATCATTCTGGCATATTTCATTAAAGATTCTGTTAAAATTCATTTGAATGAGAGAAATTTTGTACTATTGATCTTGATTTTTCAATTATTTAACAATTTAGTCATTTTTTTGTATTCATATCTCTGATTAACAATATTGCATATACCAATCTATCAGAAAATTAAAATTTAAAAAATTAATTTTTTAAAAGATTAACTAATACAATTACATCAAGAAATGAATATTTAATAGAAAACTATAAAATTTTTTAAGCTTATTTACTATAAATAGTTACTTAATCTTTTAAAATAACTACTCATAACTACATGAACATTTAATGGATGTAGTAAATTTTCAGTCAAATTTGACTAGTGTAAAAGCGTGTATGTGAAATATTTTTAGTTTTAAAAATAATAAAGTAATTATTTTTTATTCATAAAGTTATTATAGTTTGACATAAACTAAAGATTATTAGTCTATTTTTTTTTCTTTTTTGAATTTGATTTTTAAATGAACCATTTGTTTTATATCTGTCTTTGAATTTTAATTTTCGGAAAAATTGGCAGATGCAATATTATTAATCAGAATTATGAATACAAAAAAAAATTATGGACTAAATTGATAAAAAATTGAAAAATTGAGATAAATGGTGTAAACTTTATCTCATTTAAATAATTTTTAATGGAATCTTAAATAAAATATGTCAAAAGACCAATAGTGCTAAAAAAAAAATATTTAATTCTTAAATAGTACAAAAAAAAAATAAATTGAGCATTAATATATCAAAATGGTAATAGGTCGGGTGCCAACCGTACTATCAATCTTTAATAAATTATCGTAAGTACCTTATTTGTTTTGTTTTCTTTTTTTAATCGATGTTTGAGACACTCTTTTCTGACACGTTAACCTCGTAAATTGAGTATTTTAGCTGAAAACAAAATTGTCCTAGGTGCCAAGTATAAAATCCACGCTCTATCCTAATTGTTTTTCCTCTTCTTATATTGCCTATCTATTTCAGTTGATGCTACGTGGAATATCAAATCAAGAGTACGGAGTCACAAGAATTTTTAGAAAAATTACTGTAAGTAATAATAAATCTAGAAAAGTAAGTGCTACAAAAATAACAATATATAGCGTAGCAAAATAAATCAAAATTAATTTATTATAAATAGAAAAATAACAATCATGATATTAATAATCAAAATAATAAAGAAACTTACGGAAATTAAACAAAATTTTGTATAAAAACATAATTTTCTTAAAATAGTTACACCTCTTCATTAAGGTACTAAGAAGTATACCAACAGCGTCTGTTTCTCAAGAGAAAACAACTTACAAACAGCATAATTTTACCAATCTTACTACTCCCAATGAACTGAATAGTATCCAAATTCTATCATTGGAATGGCACAAAATTGAGCTAAAGAGCTCAACCACACCAAAAGATCATAGACTTGATCACTCTAGACTCTCATAACTACCAATTAACTTCTGATAACCACTATAGAGCAACTATAAGAGAAAGAAAATAAGAGAATGTTTTCAGAATGCAGTAATGAGAAGGAAAGGGTCTCATGTTATAGTACTAGGGGGAAGAGTTAACCATAAAACTTGACCATAATGCCAAAAATATTTCCAGTAATTTTCTATTAAAATCATATATTTTTTGGCAGTTTCCGAAACTAATGGTCTTGAAAATTGGTTCTTACATATGATTTAGAGATACAAATAAGGTTATTGGAGCGGTTTCTCGCCAGTCGTCCACGTGTCTCCTACTGTTGACGCTGGATTCTCCAACTGTTCACGTGTCCTTGCTGTCTCAAAGCTCTCTGAACTCCAAACAAGATCGGAGAGGCGGGGGTGGCTACCTGCAAAGACTCTCCGATGCTTAAGTCAGTGGTTTATCTTTGTGTTTGGTAGCAAGGANTTATGGATCTCTCCTTCTTTTTCTTGTTGCTCACAGACTGTATTTTTATATATCAGTTTTTTGTATGGACATGCCCCTCTCGGAAACGCATGGCTTCAATATATGTAGTCCTGAGATAGTGAATAGCATGGTTTTCTATCTCTGGAAAAATCATGAGCACCTTTCACCTCCAGATCTTTTTTAACCGTGACGGGCCGAGATTTCTGTGATCTCTTCTGTGCTACTGTGGCCTGATTTTAGCTGCCTCCTACGGCTTCAATCTGTCAGGAGCAAGATTTGGGCAAATCGCCGTTTTGCCAGGACGGCTTGTCCCTGCGCTCACACCTACCCAGAAACACATTAAATGCTCTGTCTGGGTCTGTAGCCGTGGGACTGCTTTCCATTGTATCCAGTTTGACAGGCTGGACCGTCTGGGATCAGTTATGTCGACCCTGGGACTTCTGACCCCTCTGACTGTTGAGATAAGGGTCGCCGTTCCCAGACAGCAGATCTATGGGGCCTCAGACCGCCAGCTGTCGTGGTTGGGGTCTGACTGGCTGAACCGTTTGGGATCAGTGATGGGTTCTGCCCTAAATTCGGACGACCCAAAGGCTGATGGTGAGATCACGTGCGATCCGCGTGGCCCTGATCTGTTGCAAGGTTCAGGAACGGGCCCCACAACTGCCCCCGTTTCCCTATTTGATAGATTCGTGTCTATCAAGTGGGGAAACTGTCTCTTCGCTTCTCCAACCTGAGGGACGCACGTGGCTCCCTTTTCCCAATGC